>PVIJ01016680.1:0-31943 GCA_004024925.1 Scalopus aquaticus | reverse complement strand
GGACTTGAGTGTGGCTTTCCGAATGGCCCACTTGGCTTACACCTCAGTCCTCCTGCGCTAAGTGACTCTCTGCACCATTCTACCCGCAATTTTATTTCCCACTGAACAAGACCAGCGAGGCGCTAGAACCTGAGCTGGCCACTCTAGGGAGTGCTCTTCTCTGGCCCGCACTTCTGAATCCACACACAAGTTTTGGCCACTTGGGATGTAGCCCCCTAATTTTAGGCCCTCACCTGCCGACACTGACAGCAGACTGAGACCAGCGTGGTTTCCTGCCCAGGAATAGTGGGCGTGGCCGACAGGCGCCCTACACTCATCCCTGCTGCACTGTGCACTACTTAAGGACTTTTAGCAAATCCTATGGCCACTGAATCGGTTTCTTATCCTTTAAAAACAAAAAGGGGCCTCTCTGGTGGCGCAAGGGGTTAAATCTCAGCACTATGAAGCTATCTGCAGCTACTGCAGCAGGAGTTTGATCCCCTGCCAGGGAGCTGACCCGCAGGGCGCAGCAGACCTCTCCTGTCTGTCTGCTGCTCTCCTCAGCAGTGTATCTCAGTAGATCTGCCTGTTCTGCTCCCCACTCTGTCCCTGGTCAGTCCCCCCCCCTCTCACCACACCTCTGTCCTACACCCCAACTGTTGCATGCCTAAATGATAAATCTCAAAAAATATAAAACCATAAAGGAATTTAACTAGGTTTCTTCTCTGACGCACCAATGCTATAATATGAAAAGGAAGCCCTTGATCCACATAATATGTCCTTACAGATCAAATCACAATTTTGTTACCCAGATGACTGATGTTTACAGCTGTGGTTTACTTGATCTGTTCAAACATAGGAAATAATATTCTCCACAACTCTTAAATGATCCCATTTAATTCCCATAGTGATTTGGAGACTTCCTACTTCTAAAATTTAATTTATATGTCAAACACTCATAATGTCAACCAAGGCATCAACAAAGCATCTGAATTTCAGAAGCCCTTTATTTTTCTGAAGAGTACTGGAGAACGCCAAACAGCCCTTTTCATGTACAGTAATAGGATTTTTAGAAATAATTATATAATGTTTCTGGTAAAAAGCTCATTTCTATGTCGTAATTAGTATAATTATTATAAAATTATGTTAAGCATTTAACCTTCAGCAAAAGAGTTTCCCAAAAGGGAACAAAAACACCAAAAAAATTGCTAACATGTGGTACCCTCTTAATTCTGTTGACATTTATATGCACAAAATAACGTGTTCAATACATAAGTATTGCAGACTAGCTCCAGGTGAGGCTTGGTGGCCATGAATATACATGCAGCAGCAATGCAAACCATGAGCTTCATCATCGTCTGAGGGAAGAACAGGTGGGAAATTATATAATACAAGGCAGAAAGTACTATGTCCTCAGGTAAGGAGACATGTAAGTATCTGTGCCATTTATTTCCTTGGTCTTTATAGAGTTTTGTTTTTCCCAGTTCTTTTACTAAACTGTCACTTCTCAGACCTCAGGTGTGAGTACAGTAGCTTTATTTTTGGCTTACAAGCCCATCACTCATGTAACAGATACGAACAGGTGCCATAAATCACAGCGGCTGACGCATACATAATCGAGAACATTGTTTTGTGGTACCCACTCCCCGCGTGAAATGGCAAGAATATGCTTTCCCTCCCTTCACACTTCTCTATTGATAGAGAAGTGTGTGAACCAACTGGTACTTTGTGGCTGGGCCTTGCAGAATGAAGAGGGCACACAAGTCAACTTGCAAACACACATATATCCCATACAATGTTCTCTGCTAGAATTTCCATTCCTTGGACATGGAACCCAAGAGCAGACTTAAAAAGAAGGTGCTAGATAAAATAAAACCTCATCGTTTCAAAACTCTTTTGAGCTAAAAGTTCATGGGGCAAGGGTTTTGCTGAGATGCAGAGAGAGTATTAGGGCGTCAATAGAGTTAAGAGCTGTCCCACAGCATCATATCCAGGAACCAGGAGCTGAGGTAGCCACGCAAAGCACATGCTTTTATCAACTCTCTGGCATCTTCTAACCCTACTCCTAAAGAACCCAGGTATTCTTGGTGGTTCCAGGAATCGCCTTTAGACTTGATGATGAATGAAGAAACATCAGTGATGACCAAGAAAAAGTTCATGAAAATGGTCGCTTTTGCTCCTATAGATTGTACTACATAATTACTGAATTTTCAGATAGTCAGAATCTCCATTTTTCCCGGGCACCTAACTTCCATTGCAAGGATGCATGTGGCGAGGCATCCCAAAGCTCTCCCAGTGAATATCTGCAGTCTGCACTTTCAGACAGCAGCACCCAAAGCATTTTAATCTCAAACACCCAGAATCTGGACATCCCATGGCTTCTAGATATATTAGAATAAATCGATCCTTTATTTGGATGCATGAAAGAACCTTTCAGATTAGTCCCCAATTCTCTTTCCAAAGTCAACTTGCACCATTGCTGGTCACTTCTCCTCCAGCATCTCAACTTGCAAGATTTCTCTATTGCATCAGGCTCTCTCTAGTTATAGGATTTCCTGCTTTCTGAACATGAATGTCCATAACAATTCATTTGCATGCACTTACACGTTCATATCTCACCACTTTCCCATATAGCCTGCTGCCATCCAGATGAAGACTGGATCTCATTCTCTTCCTCATAGCACTTACTTGTCATAGCTAATCATTTATATTTATTCAGTGGCTTTCTGCCTGCCTTTATCCCCATTAGACACTATAAATGGAGTGAGAAATAGCCAGTTCTGTCCAGCTCTCCAAAGCAGCATCACCAACCACAGAGCACAGGAAACCCAGTGGTACAACTTAAAGGCTAATTCATTTCCATTCTCCACCACAGTGGTTGTCAGCTGGGGAGATTTTGTGCCTCAGGGAACATTTGTCAATGTCTGGAGATATTTTTGGTTGTCAAAGCTGGTACAGAGGTTACTGGCATCCAGTGGCGAGAGATGCTGCTACTCGGCCGACAAAGCACAAGGCAGTCAACACAACAAAGAATTATTTGGACCCTCGAACCAACAGTGTTTCTCCTGAGAGGCCTGCAGTACTCAAATTGATTATGTTAGTTCATATATTGAGACGGAGTTCAAAATCGCACCCTAAAAAGTCTTTAGCCAAACCCTGTTACTCAGGCATTACAACTGAGGGACTGTTTTTTTGAGCATCTTAAAATGATGAAATGACCAAGGGGACAAAGCCAATAATCACATCCTCATAGCAGGGCAGTCCCTTCTCGAAGCTGAATTTTTTTTTTTCCTCTATGAGAAAATTTCATCTCTATATCCCAGAAATGTGAGGGATCTGGTCTGATCAAGTATGTAGAAAGAAGTGAGAAAAGTCACCAGGGGGAAAGCTTTTGGTTACATTCCCATCTCTCCCTACTTGCTGTGCTCATAAATACCCCTGGGTTTGCTCAACTTGTAGATATAGTCAACAGACAATACCCAGTTAGGTGTCAACAGTATTTGCACCCTAATCTAGCATCAGACTCAATTTTCACTGTCAATTCCCAAAATTTCCTGACTCTCCTTGACTGTTTTTAAGTCAGCCTGACCTATATATAAGGGAAGAGTTGATTCCAGTGGGACTTAACACTACTGTAGAACTCCCTAATTTACCTGGCACATGTATGATCAAGATTGTTTTTAAGTACAAACTAATTGTAATTGTAATTGTAAGAGGATTATAAAATAATTGTAACCCTGGCTTAGGATCTTTCATTAGCTATATTCTGACCTTCAACAAGTTCCTTGGTCTCTCTCCCTATCAGCTTTTTCATCTGCAAATGATGATTTCTGAGGTTCCCTCTAACTATATAATTCTATATCATAAACTAGTATCTGAATTTATCAGATTTTGACCCTAGACCTTATTATCTAAAACTGATTTTGTATTTCTTTCCTTAAAATCCTATATCACTACTAGAAAATAATATAATAAATTTTCTGGTGATGAACAGTGAGACTAAGCTTATAATGCAGGTGATAGGCTAGAGATGGCTGGCATAATTAAGTCATTTTTACAGTCAGTGGAAATGTCATACTTTAAAACTGACTGTTTTAAAAAAATTCTATCATCCAATTTGCATTATCTAAAATGTATTTACTATTTGGTATTATGTTTACTTTTCTTTACAGCTGTAACTCTAGCAATTCACTTATTAAAATGCAATTTGGAACTGGATTCACCTAAACAACTGAAATCAAATGACGGTATGTTCTATAGGAGTCTCTGAAAAAAATATTTGAAGATGAAGGAAGAAAAATCACTGACAGTGATTTTAATTTCACTGACAGTGAAATAAAAATAAAAAGATGTGGCACGAAGAAAGGAGAGATTGAAAGACAAAAGGAACAAGACCCAAACTAGGCCACAATAGCTTGTTTTGTTAAAGCTTAAGGATGATCATTATCAGTTCTAAGAGTATTTCATACTGATTTCTCTTCTTTGTAGATACAAGCAGCAAAGCAGCCAAACCATCAGGCTATTAAGTTTGACCAGCCCTCCTGGAATTCTTCTAGGGAAATGGCTGCTGCCTTTATTTCACTTTGTTGAGGCCACAAGGTTTATTTCAATTTAGGATATTGATTTGTCAGTAGAACGGAAAATAATAGTGTTATTGAAGCTCCTATTAATTGACTAAATGCTAGTGCACAATAGGTCCAGAATACCTTACAAGCTTAGACACATCTGCTGGCTTTGCTTCCTCCAATGTAACTATAATGAGGTCAGAATTTATCGGAAGGCTAGCTTGCTTGGTGAGTGAGAAACATATCTTTGTTTTTAAAGATTGCATGAAGATTCACTTGACATAAACACAAAAATTATCAATATAGATATAAGATCAATGACCAAACTTTCCTGGGGTATATTAGTAATGACATCCATGCATATATTACTTAGATGATAATAAATTTGTTTTAACTATGCAGTTTTCAATATTGTTTGTATTGTGATGCTTATTGTGTTAGAGGTTGTTAGAAATGAACATCTGAACATTAAAATAGAAGTCATACAGATACTTTTGTTAAAGTACAAATGCAGTCATTCTGTCACCACTAATGATTCAGAAATGGGCGACACAGGTCAAACAGATTTCCAGATAGCTTAAGTTTAAAACTGTATGCCATTTCTGTCCAATCATCTAACTTAATTATTATTAAAAATTAAGTAAAATTTAAAAATCAGGTTCTTAGTCACACTAGTCAAATTTCTAGTACTTTGCCACATGTGGGCAGCAGGATCAATTTCAGACTGCAAAAAAAGAACATTTCTATCATCGTATATGAAGCTGCATTGGACAACACTGATTTAAAGCATATAAAACTCTTTCTCAGTAGAGCTCTTTCTAAATAATTATTCAGTTCTCTGTCCTTTAGTAGAATAACATTTCCTGATTTATATTCCTCTCTATTTATATAGTGTTTCAGAGGTAGCTGAGAACACACACATTGAATTAAATGCATAACTTGAGTGACTTCCCTCGAAAATACTTTCAGGAAAATTTATTCAATATCAATTAAAATTTTTTGTTTGTTTTCACAATGTAAAAGAAGAAAAGACTTGCTTTCAAAGAAAGTACAACATAGCTACATGTCCTCAAGATTAAAATGTAATATAAAAGCAAATATTCCTCAAAATGATTTCACTGTCTAGAAAAGTTCATCCCTCTCCCTCCCATTTGTTACAGCTGCCTTTTGTTTTGACAAGAAATTGAAAGCCAATATTATTTTTTTCACTCATCACCAGGTGGGTCATAAATGTATCTTGTAGTTTTTTCCATTCAAATTCACTGCATTGCTTATTGATCTCTTTCATGCTTGTAAGACTCTGAATAAAGTATTTTTTTTTTACTTTCCTCTGGCTTTAATCTCAGTGGATAATCTCCAATTATAGTTTTCAAATTGAGTGTTACCCTGTACACAAACTCACAGCCTAAGCATTCTCTTTTCATAGATCTGTCCATCTTGTTTCTCTTGAAATAATTGTTGAAAGCAATGCTGGATTTGGAAGACCCAAAGCAGTTTTCCAGAATGCTGACTCTGCTTATATAAATTCTCTCTGGATCAAAAGTAGGTCATGCCTAGGATGGGATTCATCATGGAGTCTCTGAGGTGGTGTGGGAAATGCAGAAACTTGCAGATGACATGACAACATAAGCACAGTTCTGTACTGTGGATAAGGAGACATTGAGTCTAGTCCCAATTACATTCTACCATGTCGGTCAACTCTTTCATTTTGGAGGCTCCAGCTCCCCTATCTGCAAATTGAATGCTACATGCCAGTCCTGTCTCACAGCAGTATTAGGACACAGTGTGCTCTGATTTTCTTTCTGACAAATCTGAAAATTTCTAGCTATAAATGAATAAAGTATTTGGGGGATGTTTTATTTTAAAACCTACAAAACCCTCAACATCAGAATAGAATATATTTGCAATTATTATATCAGAGTATATACCATACTATTAATTCTACCTCAGAAAAAAAAGTTCTACATATATGCAATATTTTAAGTTCACATATGATGAAAAACCTTGCATTCGAGTGATCATAGGATTAAAATTCTTTAAAATATCACCTCTGTAAAATATTAAACTCTAAATGGCACCCTTACTTATAGGTTAAATCATTAAAGTCATTTTGAAAGACATGAAGAAAGTTTCTTAAAATCACACCCAGTCATTACATTTTTCTTTCTCCACAATTTAAAGGATGATATTCCAAATAGTTGACAACCAAAATAGCCCATCATGACGAATATGAAAGAAGGGTTATGATAAAATATTTCTGCTACAGGTGTTACCCATAGTTTCAGAAAGGTCATGAGCTCTGAGGAGACCCTCAGGAAGGATTGAATGGCAAAGGATATCTGGACGACTGCCGCAGTGACTTTAACAAAAATTGAGAAACAGTTTAATAATAGGTAGAGCTTAACTGAAGCCTACCAGTTGAATATCAGCCCTGAACAACTGTCTAACTAAAAGATAACTTTCGTGTCATTTCAGATAAGCCTCTGATCTTATTTTGTTTTTTTCACTAAAGAAAAAAAATCATGAGAAAATCACTTAGGAAAATATGTCCTTGTATTATCTACCTTTTCTTTCTCAGAGTCTTAACTCTACATTATTTGGATAAATTAAATGGAATCTAAACTACTTATGTGCTCATCCATTTCAAATTTTGTATTGCTCTCCAATTTCTTTTATAAGGCCAAAATAATTTTATGTATGCTTTCAAGTTTTCCTTAGAAGATAAGGGGATCTTATCACTGGTTGGCTTACAAGCAAATATTCAGTCTGCAGTATTTGATGGATTATATCTTAGTTTTGCAGTGTGCTACAGGAAACTCCCCATAGATTGCAGGCATGGATTCGTTAGTGTGTATTTATGGTGGCTGACCTGCATGCACACCTAACTAATGTGATTTTAAAATAAAGACTGGTATTTTATAGTTTCTCCTCTCTTCATAACTATTGCAATGATATATGTATTAAAAGACACAAAGATGTAAATATCTCTTTGATCACATATTCTTCAAAACCTTCCGTTGAATGTCCTGCACAATTTCACTGTAAAGAGATTATTTATTCACTGTCAGATGCATTTTTTAATAAATATATATAGGCATATGCCTTTGGGTATATTTTGAGCACCCCAAAAGACAGGTTCTCAGTTAAAATGTTATCTAGCTGTTTCAAACTTTTATTTTAAAAATGAAAATTAGTCAATTATGACATGCAAGAAGGTTGGAAGTCATTATTTCAGTCTTAACAACAAAAAGAAAGTTGAACAAATAGAAATTCAGTAATTCTTCTCAGTCTAATCAGAGACTTGAGATCACAGGGAAAACTGAAGGCAGGCAATAGAGAGAATCTCAGTATTTCAGGAGTGGAAATTACTGTTGGAACCAGCAACTGGTAGGGGAGTCCAAAGGATAATTGACTAATTAGTGGAAAATTGAGTAACTACTGAGTATAGTCAGTTAAACATGCTTGGGGCCCAGTCTTGGGAAGGGGGGTATCCACATTTTCACAAATTTTGCATCTAGAAGGTCCACCACGTTCTCAGTAAAAGAGAGAAGAAAAATCCTTGTGCTTCCAGTACGGGAAAGGGAGGAGTAAGAATCTGAAATATAACTAGAATATTTTATTCTCTGTAACAAAGGTCTAGATATTTTTTTTTTAAATAGGGCTCAACAGACTGGGAGTTTGCCCCCCAAAAAATCAACCTTGGAAATGATTAATACACAACTGCAGCCTCTCTATCCTTTCATGTGGAGAAAGAGAAAAAACCAACCTCAGTCACTTCTAATCTTCCTATATCACATGATAGGGGCAGTGGGAGATCACAGTCCAGGGGTCCATGATCACTAAAAGACTGAGAGTTGATCACAGCACTAAAGAAAGCTTATACTTCCCTTACACCATATCACACATTAACAGGACTCCTGTATAATAATGAGAAATGTGACTGAAAAAATTACACAGTTCAAATTAAACAACATATTACTGAAAACCAATGGGTTAAAGAGGAAATCAAAAGAAAAATTAAAAATGCATCTTGAGACAAATACAACATACCAAAACTTATGGGATGCAGTAAAAGCAGTTCTAAGAGGGCTATTCATAGCAGTAAACACTCACATTAAGTTAAGAAATATGTTTAGAACTGGAGCTGATTATGCTAAAAAACAAGTCAGATAGTGAAAGACAGCTGGTTTCAACACTTGTGTAACATAAATGACCAAAGAAAATACAACAAAGATAATTATAGATTCTGTGAAATATATAATGGTTCCCTGAAGGGAAAGTGAGGAGGATGAGAGAAAGGGGCTGGAGGGATAAATTTGATAAATAGTGACACTGGGGTGTCGGTGGAGAGGGAGGAGGACAAGAGAAAGGGGCTGCAGGGGTAAATTTGATAAATAGTGACACTGGTGGTGGGTGGTTGGTGGTGGGTGAGTGAAACATGTGCACATGGACAGGTATGAAGCTGACTCCTGAACTTATCAATACATAGTTGTGTGAACAAATGATAAATCAATAAAATCTGATTAAACTGTAAATAATAAAGAGCTCAAGTGAACAAATTAACTTTACACCTGAAGAATTAGAAAAATCAGAACAATCAATGTCCAAACTAATCAGGCAGTAATAACAAAGATCATTGTGAATATAATTAAAATACAGACTAAAAATTATAGAACAGCCCAATAAAATTAAGAGTTGTATTTTGAACAAGAAAAAAATGTTATTTTATTAGCTAGACTTACAAAAAGCAAGAGTACAATTAAAAGTATTAATGAAAATGAAGGCATTGCATTTCATACCACACAATACAACAGACTACAATGAATAACTATATACCAAAAAATTGTACAACCTAGAAGAAATGAGAAATTTCTAAAACAAAATTCACCAAGACCAAATGAAGAAATGGAAATCTAAAAAGACTAATTACTAACAATGAGAAGTCCAAGACAAGTGGTCTTCACTTGTGAATTCTACCAATTATTTAAAGAAAAATTAACACTAATGACAAAATATTTCAAAAAATGAAAAGATGGGGACACTTCAAACTTTTATGAGGCCAGCATTATCTGAATACCAAAACCAGCAAGGATAATACAAGAAAAGAAAAATTTTAGCCCAATATTCTTAATGAACATAGATGAAAAAAATCCTCCAAAAATATTAGTAAACTGAAATCAACAGTAAATTAAAAGAGTCAAACATCATGAACACCTGGTATTTGTTCCATGAATGCAATGATGGTTCAACCTTCAAAAATCAGTAATATGATATAAATACCTTATTTAAATAGAGGATAGAAATCATCTAATCACCTCAATAGATACAGAAAAGGTATTTTTCAAAATTCAACACCATTCATGATTAATTCTCAACAAATGGGCATAGAGGGAACATATATCAACATAATAAAAGGCCAAATCCACAGTTAATATCATACTCAGTACTGCCACATTGAAACTTGTTCTCCACGATGAGGAAAGAGACAATAAAGCCCACATTTACCACTTTCAGCTTAACACTGGAGGTATTACTGTATTATATATACCATTAATGTATCAAATTGTGAGGGGAAAATAATTTAACTCCAAGCATAAATTTCTAAAGTTATTTGCTATATTCAGAACCAACTTATTAACGTTAATTAAACATTACTAAGTACCTACTATGTCAAACACAATGCTACCTGCTCTTAGATTTAGAGTGCAACGTTCTTGCACTGTTTTAGGACTCTGTGTAAGGAATATTGATGAGAATACTGGGTGATGCTTTCAATGGCAGTTTTATATCAGGGAGGCTGGTTAACTCCATAATTTTTTTTTGGCTATTTTCTGTACAATGGGCATCACATGTATTAATATTTATACTAATAGTGGTAATAGCCATCACTTCCCGAGTAGCTATCTCATAAATTATGCCGTGTAGGTGGTTTCAAGCTAGTGTCTCAGTTCTCCACCACAACTTTACAATGAAAGCATCATGGTACCTATTTTAGAAATGAGGAAACTGAAGCTTAGAGTAACTACATGACTTGTCCAAGGTTGGACAACTCAATATTTGAACTGAGGTTTGTTCCTCAAGGGTTCAAGTCCTTTCTGACATATTTTAATTCTCTCTTAACCACAGTCAAAATGGTCGTTTTCGCTTTTTATTTCCCCTCTTGACAATAGGTTAAAATTGCACATGCAATTAAACATTTCTTCAGTTTGCTAATTGTGTGCCCAATTGCATGCTTTGGCTGAAAAACACCTACAATTAGCAAGCACTGATTAAATGCTTCTGCAATTTCCAAAAGGATAACTTATAGTATGCACAAAAGGAGACCAGTTTTCTAAGTAGTTGGCTTTTATTGGTATAAGTTTTGACGGGTCTTATGTAGGAAAAATGTCATTTCAAATACAACATGGAGCAGCATTTTCTAAATGCATTTTAAATGCTTGCAACTGTGACTGGTCTCTGTGTAAATGTTTATCATATGAAAGCATAAACTCTGAGAGAAAAGTATTTCTACAAGACAACAGGGAGCTGAGCAGAGAAGACTAGATAAGACTGCTGAGATGACAGTAACTAGAGATGAAAAACATCAATGCACCCATTATCTCTAGGAACCTGAAAAACACATCCCTTACTTTCTGGTTATATTGTCATCTCTGACTAGTTTTAGGCATTTTAGTCAGCGATTCTAGAATTATCTCTGTGCATCATTAGATATCTCAGCAGATTAGTAATGGGCTTCAGGACCTTAAACTTCTAGGTCACTGGTTTGAATCCAACCCAAGTCATTACTATTTAAAGACCATTCCATTGTTCAAAGTAGTCACTGAAAACTAATATGCTGGTTTCATACCCCTCTGAATATTCTTGAATTTACATATTAGACTATTTTATTCATACCAACTGTACTTTTGAAGAAGATAGACATTTGGAGAGACAGAGTGAAAAACTTGAGACGGAGAGTTTGAGGAGTAGACCGAAGGAATGGTTTTCTCCGGGCTCTCTAACCTCTAATATCCAGAAAGATAACCTGGTACAAACAAAACATCTTTTTGTACCTTCTAGTCGAAAAGAAAACTACATGTTTTTATTAGTGAACAAATTGCTGAGAAAGAAGAAACAAACTCAAATTGCTACTACTGTATTTATCATTACTTCTCAGTATTTTCTTAAAGAAGCTGATTACCCAGTGGAAATATTAGGAAAATCGAGAAACTTGCTTTATCAAAGTGGTTATCATTTGCATGTGATTAAGAAGCTACGGGTACCTATGGATGTGCATCATATATCATGTAGGTATAAATTTGGAGTAAGATTCCAAGAGATATTAAAATGATGAATGAACACATTGTGCATTGTCAAAAATCATAACATAATCACAGGGTGGTGAATTTGTGACTAATTATTCACTCGGGAACTGTTCCAGGTGATAGTTTTCAAGATTATACACACACACACACACACACACACACACACACACACACACACGCTTTTAACTAGAAAAACAAACCAAATGAACTCCTTACTTCACAAACTAGAAATCATTTTCTCCTTTAAACCCAAAATAAACTGTCTCCGAGATTAGAAAAAGGGAAAATGACAGTTGTTTTAAAAAAATCATCCGTCACGAGAAATTTCTGCTTTCTTGATAATTATACACAGGAACACAGGAACACATTAACTTATTTTCGTAAAATTGTCTTATAATTACACAATTTTTGGCAAAGGCTGTAACCACCTTTTCCTGGTTACGAGCAGATTCTAGATTTAGTAAACTTCAAGAAACTTGAAAGGAGGACATTATTCAAGAGCTTGGGAAATTTTCATTAAAATGAAAATATACAAAATTTTCTTTTCAATCTCCAGTAATTTTGATTCCAATACTCATTAATGACCATGTGTTGAAAGACTTATAAAAGCTGTGAAATAAATTGGACTTAGCCACGAGCTGGGAAAGGACCTAGGCCTCGTCCTGGTGTGAACTGATAGGAGACGGGTAGTGACCAATCACAGCCTGACTTTGATAGAAGCAGCAACGTGATTGGTTAGCAACCCTGATGCACACTGTTATTTATGTTCTGAGTGTGGACTGCAGTGCCAGCTGCAAATTGGTCTCTCAGGCAATTAGCATTCAAATGCCAGGTCTGAAATGTGAACCCCGATGTACCGAGACTGATACTTAAATAGACTGTGGCCATTAAAATTCTTGCAGATAAGAATCCTGTGAAGGGAAGATAGTAATTATATGAAGTGGAATCCTCACCAGATTTGTAAGATTTCGTGTGCAGTTATTTGCCAAAATAACCCTTTAAAGAGTAAGGTGTTAAAAAATATTTACATTAGCTAATCACATTTCAAATTTTGACTAAATACCATTCCTCTGCCTATAGGGATCCTGTCATGTGAAAACCTGATACTTTAATAACAAGTTACCTTGATTCCTGCACACTCTTTTTTAGAGGAGAACAAAAAAGATACACAGTATTTCTTCACGATAAACTAGTATGTTCAAATAAAATACTCCAGAAAATCATTCAAAATATGAAATGTTTTTGATTCTCTGAAGAAACCAAATACTCTACCATGTACCTCAAAATTGCAGCTTTTTTATCAGATTGTTTTAATAATGGCACCACTGTTCAGTTTGTTATATTTCATCAGACGTGTATGGCAGTGAGTATAAAGGACAAGTCAGACTTTAAAATGAACCGCTCAAGTATTCTGATAATAAAAGGAGAGCAATAGATATAAGGCAGCCACGGATAAATGAGAGATTCTCAAGGACACTGGTGGTCTACTGTTTAGAGCTTAAGGAACAAATGCCCATTCCCCTCCCCCTTAGAAATTTTTTTGCTTTCTCTGCCTCCAATTTTTTTTCTTGTATTTCCTCATATTTTCAGATATTTCTGATTCTTGATGATCTCAGATTAGAAAGGACGCTACACACACACACACACACACACACAGAGAACACAATACAGGTGTGACAATAAATGCATAGAAAACTTCACAGCAGTTTTCTACTTTATAATTCTTCTATCTCATTTGGCTTTCAGAAGACAGGATGGGCATTTGGAAGACCCTGGACAGATGAGCAAACTGCAGGGTTTGCAAAAAGGAGTGATTTGTTCTAACTCCCTTGGTTGGACGAAGTCAGAAAAATAAACTCTAACATTTTGACTCCAAGTGTTTTTCCCCAGTATGCAACTATGTCTTAAATTCTGATGAAAATAGGATTTTCAAGTCAAATTTTAGGGGAAAAAAGTTTGAAGATGCCAACATCCATAATTATTTTGATTTTTTAAAGCATCATGTAGATTATATACAAAAAATAAACACAAAGTTTTAATAGCTAAACATCTTTTGTAAATTATAATTTGCTTACCAATTTTATATGTGTGCTCTAATCAACTAATAAGAGTTGTTAACTGATGAAGAGTTGATTTCCTTCCGAGTATAATTAGGCTAATCATTAATAATCTCTTCCTTCTTCATTTTTATGTCATCTCATGGCAATATTTTCCAATTGGTTTGTGATAATATGATGATACCATAATTGTTTTTGAATTCCAAGTAGAAATTGTAGAACAATTCTTATGACGGTTGTTGTATCATTAAAGAAGTTCACTCTGATTAAGACCATTTAAGCAAATAACAGAGAAATTAACAATGATTGAAATAGTTTTTAAATTAGTGTCTTCCTTATAAATGAATCACTTCACTGCAGAGCTGATGTCAAACAAAGTCCATTTAACATCACACATTCTATCTCCATTTTGGGTCAGTCATAGCTCAGGGAATCAACTGTGTCTGTTTGGTGAACTCTTCGCCTTCAGTCCTTTTTAGACACAGAAATTATATTTTTCCATCTCTACCCTCTGCACCATGGTTTGTGATAATATGATGATACCATAATTGTTTTTGAATTCCAAGTAGAAATTGTAGAACAAATGAAATACAATACTGAATTGATTACCGTGGGGAAAGTGTGTATTTAGGCAAGTATAACATAAAATCTGGAACACATACAGACATAGACACAGATGCAAACACAAGTCACAGTGTTCTATGTACGGAAAGCACTGTCACTTGATTGCAATCCCATTAAGTGGTTGGACTAACCCTACAAACAGCTATGTATTGCAAAAGCAAAGGAAGTTCTACATTTCTGACTCTGTCTACCTCTTCACCCCTCCATTATGCATAATTATCTCCATGAGGAATATAAAAATATTCCCTAAATTTTCAGTTTTTCTTTTTTTTTTTTTAAGATTCATTTATTTATGCATACAAGAACTGGGGTATAGGCCAGAGGTGTAGCAGGGCTTGGGAGGGAGAAATGCAATGAGAGGATTCACCAGAGACAGAATGGGGAGCAGAACAGGCGGATCTACTGAAATACACTGCTGAGAGGAGCAGCAGGCGAGGCAAGAGAGGTCTGTTGCGCCATGTGGTCAGCTCCCTGGGCAGAGATCGAACTCGTGCCACAGTGGCTACAGATAGCTTCATAGTGCCGAAACTTAACCCCTCGCGTCACCAGGGAGGCCCCAAATTTTCAGTTTTTCAATGCAAATGTCCATTTTCATTACTTTTTAAAACCTAAGAATGGAGTCATTGGATACCTTGATTCTGTAAAAAACAAACCATAATAACTATGCAAAAAATAAAAGCCTAAAACTAATCATAAATTTATATGTAGCCTTAAAATCATGTATTTGCACCATATATATGAAAACGGTCTGTCCTTATTTAATGTAGGTTCCTGGAAACTGTGACTCTAAGTGAAATGACCTGTAATAAAACAATTTTATCACAGGCTAATAGATATGAGTGAAAATTAAGTTCTTGTGGCACATTCCTGGTCACAAAATAGAGAGCATCGCCAATCAAGAGCAAAAACACTTCTAATATAAAACAATCATTCCTGGAGCCTCCCTGGTGGCCTAGGGGGTTACATCTCAGCGCTATCATTGCTATGCGCTGAATTCAATCCCCGGCCAGGGAGCTGACCCACAGGCACAGCAGACCTCTCCTGTCTCGCCCTCTACTCCCCTCAGCAGTGGATTTCAGTCGATTCGCCTGTTCTGCTCCCCACTCTGTCTCTGGTGAATCCTCTTACCCTCCACACCTCTGGCCTACACCCCAGCTTGTATGCAAAAATAAATAGATCGATAGATAGATAGATAAATCTTTAAAAGTATAAAAACAAAAAGGAATTTAACTAGGTTTCTTCGCTTATGCACCAATGCTATAATATGAAAAGGAAACATTTGATCCACATAATATGTCCTTACAGATCAAATCACAATTTTGTTACCCAGATGAGTGATGTTTACAGCTCTGGTTTACTTGATCGGTTCAAACAGAATTCCTTTTCAAACAGGAAATAATATTCTGCACATCTCTTAAACGATCACATTTAATTCCTATAGTGATTTGGAGACTTCATATTTATAAAATTTAATTTACATGTCAAACATTCATAATCCTGCTCCCCACTCTGTCTCTGGTGAATCCTCTCACTCCCTGCACCTCTGGCCTGCATCCTAGTTTTTGTATGCATAAATAAAAATATTTTTTTTAAAAGATTTATTTATCCATACCTACAAGCTGGGGTACAGGCCAGAGGTGTGGGGCAGCGAGAGGGCTCACCAAAGACAGAGTGGGGAGCAGAACAGGCAGATCAGAAATACACTGCTGAGGGGAGCAGCAGGAGAGGCAGGAGAGGTCTGCTGTGCCATGTGGGAATCTCCCTGGCTGGGCGTCGAACTCACATTGCTGCTGCCAACAGCTCCACAGCGCAGCGCTCAACCGCTGTGCCACCAGGGAGGCCCTAAAAATAAATTCTTAAAAAATAATAAAACAATCCTTCCTTCTTTCCTTCCTTCCTTCCTTCCTTCCTCCCTTCCTCCCTCCCTCCCTCCCTCCTTTACCTCCCCTCCCCTCCCACTTATCCCAGTTCAGGTTCTTCAGTGTCCAAGCCTCTCCCAGCAGCTCAGAGCACAGGGAAGAAAGCAACCCTGTACAGGACATCCTGGACCCCCAAGCACACCACACACCCCCACACTGACCCCAGCTGGGACAACCACAACGTGCCAGTGAGCCTCTGTGAGCCTCGAGAGCATCATCTTTGTGCTAGGAGGAAACCAGAGCACCCAGAGAAAAACCACACAGGCCTGGGCGAAGGGCCATTGACATCTTCTTTGTGAAATGAAGTTTTGTGACCTACAAACACCAGAGAAGCTGAAGGATTCGCACAGGAGGACACAGTCAAGAACGGCTTCTGTCAGAGGCTGCCGATGTATGGCCCAGAGGCGCTTTGGAGGGAGCCATTCCTCACCGCGACCTTATAGTCATATACACATCACAAATCCCCATTTTCCAGTTTGTTGGGTTCACAAGAGTGACTTTTAGCTAAGCACCTATGCCACTGGACAGAGTAGCGTGAGGATACTCAGCAATTTAAACTAACCCAATTTTTAAAAATTTAAATATACCTTGTGATGGAGAAAGGACTCAAGAGAAATTAAAGTTGGGGGGGGGTTCATGCACCGCACGTGCCAGGATTATTAATAACGATCTTTCGCACACTTGAAAGCTGCTAAGAGAATGGGTCTTAAAAGTCCTGGTATCAATAAACAAGTGTCAGGGGTCTCCCTGGGGGTGCATTGGGTTAAGTCTCAGCACTATGAAGCTATCTCCAGCCACTGCAGCACGAGTTCCATACCCGGCCAGGGAGCTTCCCACAGGGCACAGCAGACCTCTCCTGCCTCTCCCACTGCTCCCCTCAGCAGTGTATTTCAGTAGATTCACCTGTTCTGCTCCCCACTCTGTCTCTGGTGAATCCTCTCACCACCCCCACACCTTTGGCCTACACCCCAGTTCTTGTATGCATAAATAAATAAATCTTTAAAAAAAACAGAACAAAAAAAAACAAGAAACAAGCGGTTTAGTTATGTATGGAGTTCATGGGAGGAATATTAACTAGAATTACTGTGGTAATAATTTCACAGTAGATACAAATGATGAGTCAACATTTTGCACATCACCTGAGTTTTACTGAGGAACATGTTAAGGCAAAATGATCCCCCAAAATAATTCAGGAGAAGAAGAAAAATTATAACTTCATTGTAATATTATAACAAATAGTGTGCATGCTTTTCTGTTACTCAAACACACACACACATATTAGAGAGAGATTAAGGTAAGAGTGAACCACATAGCAGTTCTGCTATTTTAACAAAGGACTGAGTCATACTGAGCTAGAATGCTTTCATAATAATTGGGATAATAATGTTTATCTATAAATTATCATTAGGACTGCGTAATCTTGTCTATGGGGCACATCTGGCACAGAGAATGTAGCACATCTGGCACAAGGAGAGCCTTCAAATGTTGATTCTTTTTTCCCCTCTTTACTTATTATCTATAGATTATATATGCAAAATGCGTGCCTGCTTGGAAATGCAAAAAGTCTTTGCCCTGAAATGGTTGTTGACCCAAATCATATTGTTCTGGGTATATTTTGGTCACTGCTATAATTTTTGTAGTCTTTTTATAAATAGAGAGAATTAGAATTTTAATGTTTCTCTGAGCTTTGTGTTGCTTGAAAAAACAGAACTTTCCTCTTTGGACTATGTAATTTGCTGTTTTTCTCACGTAGGAGACTTGAAACCCAGGAATCATGACAACTCACTCCCCAGAACTAAAGGAACCCTAGTAAGTGACTGAGTCTTAGTCTAACATGTACCGTAGTCTAATGTACCTTAGTCTAACAGGTACCTGAGTCTGTAATCTAATAGGTACCTGAGTCTGTATTCTAATAGGCACCTGAGTCTATAAGCTAATAAGTACCTGAGTCTATAAACTAATATGTACCTGAGTCTAATATACCTTAGTCTAATAGGTACCTGAGTCTATAAGCTAATATGTACCTGAGTCTATAAACTAATAGGTTCCTGAGTTTGTACAATAACATCCTGCTTAGTAGGCATATTTCAGTTGACGCCTATGTAATAAATTGCTGATACAACCTTTTAACATTGCCTTCACTGTGGATGATCTCAAAACTCTTATCTACAGAACAATAGTCAAAGATTAGTATGATATATCCTTTGCTAGGTGAAAAGTATCATGATTTTTTCCTGGATTTCTCACTCTATAATGAGAATTTTTCTGGTTGAGAGTTCTTACTTTTAAAACATTCAACAGGGGAGGAGGGGAGGGTAAGGGCTCAAGGGGGGGAAGAAAGGAGCACAAGGGACTATGGTGATGGCTTCACAGGTGAACAGATGATGGGTAACCTATGGGGAACACACAATAATGTAAAAGATATGAATAACAAAAGTAAATATTTATTAAAAAATAAAATTAGTATATAGACAAGCATATATCAATACAATATGCATATATGAACTTGCAGTGAGGAAACTAGGTCAAAACTCGAATTAAAACTTGGATGTAGGGAATTTATAAGATAACTGATATATGTGAAACTCACACTCTTGATTTATAAAGAACCCTTTTCATGGTCTTTTCCTAGCAAGTAATGGTTCTGTGCCTTAAAACATCAGAGTGGTAATATATGAGCGTGTAGCTTGTACATACTTATCTGTGCTTTCAACCTAGGACAATTTTGGATGGTTTCATCTAGAAGCCTGGGATATAACAATATTCAGTGTTATGAGATACAGCATATTCACATGTAGATGATCAGCCAGAAACTAGATATTCTAGTGGGGGAGGGGAAGGAAACACCAAGAGCCCTTGGATTGTAGGGTAACAGGCTGACTTATGTCTTAATAACTTTCAGCAAGATGTTTGAATTTCTGAAGACTTCATATCCTCATATATGCATAGGAATAACAATTTTCCTGCCAGCCTAAGATCTGAGTTGAGGACCACATGATGAATAGATATAGGGGCATGGAAATAGGAAATAATAGAAATAAGGAAGTGCTCTGTAAAAGGTATTTCAACATATTCCAATACTTATCCCTGTCTGACAGATGCCAGCCCCTGGGCAATTAGAAAAATGTCTAAGATGTCCTCAGAAGAACTAGTATGTGTCTGACTTGTGGCAAAGGCTGTAACTCACAGGCAGGGAGCAGGGCAGGGGACTATGGTCATAATAAAGAGCAAAGACACATTACGGCACAGACGTAGGGAGAACATGGGTGGGGCAAGCTGCCCAAGGAATTCGAGCTGTCTCATCTGTGGGCCGCAGTCCATGTGAAACTTCCCAGTAGGATTTTTCAAATTAAGTTGCCTTGTTATTGCTATCACATGTGTTTCCAAAATTAACAAGGAAATAGAAAAAGAATAAAGCTGTGAAATTTTGCTTTAAGTCATTTAATTCTCACTATTACAAGGGGGGAACAAAGAATAATTGCAAAAATTATGAAGTTTCCCCAGTTTATGTAATTTTCTGCCTCAGTAGACTCTAAAGAATTTTGTAAGTTCGTTGAAAATAACTTTACTTGTATATTAATTGAATACATTTTTACAAATGTTATTTTACATATCAATACTATAACCAGTGACCTTGAGAAATTAATGAGGTGATATTTTCCCTGGGTTTAAAAGAGATCCCAGCAGTTCAAATTACTTATGCAAATTAAAGTTCTTCATGCAAAGTTGAAAACTTGATTTGCATACAGAAGAATTTTTCTTTGGTATTAACCTTATATTATGGGACATATAGGGATGAGTGGCAAGCTACAGCACAGCTAAGTTTGCTAACCCACCTAAGCAATCATTACATGTGAGATAATGCATGATGAAAAAGATTTTAAAAAGATACAAAGTAAATAATAGATACACAGTCTGTCATACCTAGAATGATTTTACAGCAAGAAGATTTTATATTTACTTGTAATATTTGTGTTGATTCAAGATCTGGATATATAGCAAATACAGTTCTTAAAGTTTGATTGAGACCTGCACAGATAACACATTCTAATGATTCTCTAGAGATCTAATGGATTTATTTCTAACTTTTTTCTGAGTATGCACTGAGGGGGAGAAAAAGGTCAATAATTATTTAAAAAAATTATTATGACATTGGGAGAAATGACAATGAGCATTGATTGTCCACAATTTGTGGAAATTTTCATGTTATTTTGCAATCAAGATTGATCAAGTCATCACTCTCTTGTCTGATTCATATGTTCTATAGATGAAGGAAAAAGGAACAGAGTGTTTCTGGAAAAGTTAGATTGACTGACACCCCCTCTCCCACCACAGGGAGCTGATGGGGTGGGGGAGTTTGTCTAACAACTTTGTGATGATTGGCAGAAAAAAATTTTTTTCATGAAACATTGTGACACTTGGCTAAAGGAGCGACTGGGAAATAAAAAAGGAGGGAATGAGCGGGCAGAGCGATCCAACATTTTCTGTGAATATGGTAAACTCTTAGGTCACATCCAGTCTCAGAGCAGAAGAAAAGAAACAGCGCAGGTTCTAGAAGAGATACTCTCAGCATCTACAGGAAGAGTGGCAGGGAGACTAATAAAAAACGGCTGTACCCATTCCGATTCTACAAAACTATATATTCTGCAAAGACATAAAATACAGCTTAGAGGGCATAATACATTATCTGCCTGTGTAGAATAGTGACGATGGATTCGGTGACTAGTCTACTATTTTTTAATGATGTTGAATGTGGAAAATGGAAATGTGTAAGAACACGCGATTTAGGCCTGGGCATCAGGGGAACATTTTTTCAAAAATCCTGAGCACAATTTTGAGAAGAAAGGGTCTTTAACACAGAGGCCACAGTATGCCCAAGACTCCTAAGTCTCAAACTAAACATTCAGCCCAACTCATGTTTATTCTATGTACACACACTAGAAAATATACTTCAGGATGCATGTCATATATATGCTATATTTTTACACACAAATTTAAAAAAGCAACAGCAGCATTTATAAACATTAAGAACACACTGTAATTTATAATCTTAAAACAACAACTGCACTGAATATCATCTCTTTCCTGTTTTAGTCACTCACCTCTCCTCTCTCCCAAATGCAGGTTTCACCAGACAGAACACTCCAGAATCCTCTGACCTTGCCATGCCTTTGTTCAGGTTTTGCCTCTCCCCTCCCTCCCTTCTCTCTAGAGCTATGTCACTGTTCTGGAAAGCTTTCTGGAGCCCCTGAGTGACAACTGATAACTCCCACTGCCTGATCACTCAATTCTCTTTTGGCACAGCCCCTAGAATTACTTTAGGGCATTTACAGTTTGTAGCATTTTGAAATGAGCAGCTCCAGCTTCTTAAAGCACTCATGTCGGGGGCCTCCCTGGTGGTGCAACAGGTTAATTCCCAGCACTATGAAGCTATCCACAGCCATAGCAGCACGAGTTTTATCCCCGACCAGGGAGCTTACCACATGGCGCAGCAGACCTATCTTGTCTTACCCGCTGCTCCCCTCAGCAGTGTATCTCAGTAGATCCACCTGTTCTGCTCCCCACTCTGTCTCTGGTGAATCCTCTCACCACCCCACACCTCTGGCCTACATTCCAGTTCTTGTATGCATAAGTAAATAAATAAATAAATATTAAAAAAAAAAACACCAGCGTCCAATTCTAACAGGTAGTTTCCTCATATTCATCTCACTAGTTGTCATATGAGGCCCCACAAAGAGTCCATTTCAATTCCATGGGCTTGACATCACCTTCAACCATTTCCTAACAAACAAACACTGAATGCAGTGAAGCTAAGGATGCCTTTGCACCCAATCCCATCCTCCCAGCGTGGACTCACTCAACCTGGCTAGAAACTTCTGTTTCTGTGATGCTGGCTAGACTATTGCCATTTGTGGGCCACCGAAAAGAGGTGGTTTCACGAAATGATAATGCAGAAACACACTAAGCAAAACCTGACCCCACAGGGCCTCCCTGGTGGTGCAATGGGTTAAACACAGCACTATGAAGCTATCAGCAGTCACTGCAGCACAAGTTCGACCCCCGGCCAGGGAGCTTCCCACAGGGCGCAGCAGACCTCTCCTGTCTCCCTGCTGCTCCCCTCAGCAGTGAATTTCAATCCATCTGCCTGTTCTGCTCCCCGCTCTGTGAGGAATCCTCTCACCAGCCCATGCCTTTGGCCTTAAAAAAAAAATAAAAAAGAAAACACCTAACCCCATAATGTCCACAGTTGTGAGCTCTCTGACGTGACAGTGGGCTTGACTATTTTGTATTTTCCCATGAAATGGACTCCGGATGGTTGAGGTAAGATGTTGAAATGGATTCTGAGAGGACACGGAATAAGGAGAGGATTAAGAGTATCCATCGTTCTTTATTCCTCTTTAGCTGCTGTGGTCGGTATTACCAAGGTTTTCCATTTTGCTACAACATTCACCTTCACTCAGCTGTTAGGAAAAGTAAGTATAGATGCTGACAGCTGATATAATGATGTAGCCCAGAAAACAGGGTGTAGCTCTAAGTTTTTGTTTTGGGGTATCGCCTGCTATTTGTTGTTTGGGTGCTTTGATTCAATTTTCTTTCTTTTTTTTTTTTTTCTGCACACACAAATACATAGCAATACCCCTCCAGACAACCTCGGTTTGTATCTTGATTCTGTGGCTCACAAACATTGAAAAATTACTTGATCTCTTTGTGCTCAGTTTCTCCTAGCAAATGATCACCATAGTAATACCTATTTAAATGAATGGGGTATACATATTTAATGATTTAATTATGATAATTAAATCCATTACTACTGGGAAGGCCTTCTCAGAACAGTGTCTGTCACATTAGTTATTATGCATGTGTTTTTTAAATAAAAACAGTATGTCATAATATATTTTTCTATACACTACAAATAGTTTACACAGCTTAGATATTATTATTATTTATTCACATTTCAAGGTAAAAATAAACCTTAGAATGTCTTAGGGCTAGGGCTCCCTGGTGGCACAGGGTTAAGCGTAGCGCTGTGGAGCCGTAGGTGGCTGTGGTTAAGCAGCTCAATCCCAGGCCCAGGAGATTCCCACAGGGCACAGCAGACCTCTCCTGTCTCCCCGCTGCTCCCCTCAGCAGTGGATTTCAGTCTACCTGCCTGTTCTGCTCCCCGCTCTGTCTCTGGTGAATCCTCTCACCACCCCATGCCTCTGGCCTGCACCCCAGCTTGTGTACATAAATAAATCAATCTTTTAAAAAAAGTCTTAAGGCTAATATCAATATAAAAATGTAAATGGTAAAATTTTATAGACTTATATGAATTAAAGTTACCACTTTATTTGGCAATAGAGGCAAAGAGGAAAGAAGGAAGGGGAAGGGTTAGACCAGAGGGGGAGAAAATGGGAAGGAGAAAGGGAGAAGAAAGAAGGAGGGAGAGAGGGAAGGGAAGGAAGGATGGAAGGAAGGGGAGAGAGCATGGGGGGGAACGGGAAAAGGGATGACAGATGAAAGAAATGCCTTGATATAACTGAAGAAAAGATAAGCCTGAAAGTTGACGTAATTAAAATATCCAAGTCAACATAACTTTTATAAATGTTGGAAAAGCTTCATAAGAAAGTAATTTACAAACTGAAGACAAGTTAGTTTTTATAAGTATTATTAGGATGCGACTTCAAAATATTCACGTACTTTACCCGTCCATTAAATATCCAATATTTAATTAGGCTATTTTAAAAGAACTCATATTAGTTTTGCTTTGTTAAAAAGAAAAAAATTGAGAATAAGTTAATGTCTTTATAATGTCTGAAATTAATTGGATATTTTCATAAATGCTTCAGGTAAAATTTGCTTTCTTTGGAAATAGATATATTTTAAAAAGTACATAAGCACTACTTTTTAACTTTCTAATATAAATTACCTAATTAAACTCATATGCCATATTGGGTATGGTGGAATTATTCTTTACTAATTGCATGTATAAATTTTAACAATGTAAATTGATCTATTTCTAATCTATATTAAAAATAAAGTGATTGTTTTATATTTTTCTTTTTTATATTTGAATAACCCTTGACTTTCCTTTAAAATAGCTATTAGAAAATTATAAATATCAGAGCAAATACAATAAACATGCCATTTATATGTACATTAAATATAATTTTAAGTATCTTTATAACCAAATATATTAATGACCAACAGTAGAAATTCTAGGGTCACTTAATTAGATTCTCTGCTACACTTATCAATCAATATTAACTTTGATAATTACACTTAAATAATGAAACTGTACAGAAAATATAACATGATTGTATACAAACTATTTTATGATGTTTATTTTACATTTTTTGAGAATTATGTTTTCCTAAAAACATAGAGCCATGTCATACAATACTTTAGAACACATTATTATAGAAAACACAAAAAGTAAGGAACAAATTTATATAAAAAATAGTTTATATAGGGAAGATTACTAATACAGTTCAAGCAAGCGATGTCACTCTAAGCCTCCTGGTGTTCTAGGGAAAGGAAAGGAGATGCAGAGGGCTTTGCATTTCCCATTGGCTTACAAAAGCAATGCATGTTGTTATGGGCCTTTTTTAAGACAGTAAATTCTTCTTTTTTTTTAAAGATTTATTTATTTATGCATACAAGCTGGGGTATAGGCCAGAAGTGTGGGGTGGTGAGAGGATTCACCAGAGACAGAGTGGGGAGCAGAACAGCAGACTGACTGAGATACACTGCTGAGGGGAGCAGTGGGCGAGGCAGGGGAGGTCTGCTGTGCCATGTGGGAATCTCCCTAGCTGGAGATTGAACTCGTGCTGCAGCGGCTCTGGATAGCTTCACAGAGCTGCGCTTAACCCATTGCGCCACCAGTGAGGCCCAAGACAGTAAATTCTTAACATTAAAGACATTATCTTCCACAACAAAGGAAACTTCTCTGGCTTATTTACATAAGAACTTTTGAGAAAGCCAATGGCATAATTGTAACTTGTCTGTGGCACTGAAGTCACATAATATCAATGACTGGACCTCCCTGGTGGCACAGCGGTTAGCGTGGTGGAGCCGTCGACAGCGGCGACGCGAGTTCGACGCCAGGCCGGGGAGATTCCCACATGGCGCGGTAGATCTCTCCTGCCTCGCCCGCTGCTCCCCTCAGCAGTGTATTTCTGTCGATCTGCCTATTCTGGTCCCCACTCTTGTCTCTGGTGAACCCTCTCGCCACCCCACGCCTCTGGCCTATACCCCAGGTTGTATATATAAATAAATAAATATTTAAAAAAAATAACAATAACTGATGTGTTGAACACTTATTCTGTGAGCACTCTTGAAACAATGAACATAGAGCAACCCTTTTGAACACCACAGTCACAGAAATGTAGAGCAGGCATTTATTGAGTACCTGCTTTGTTCTTGGCACTAAGGATTCATAAGCAGGACAGCAAAAGGCCTACCAGAAAAGAAAGGGAAACTTAAGTGCCTATGGAATCTGTGGTCTCATAACAAATCTGCTAGGGAAACAGGGTGTGATTTGCTAAGCCTGGATTTGTCCATATCATGTCAGATGTGCTGTGCTTGTTAATCACGTCATTCATTCATTCAACCATTCATTCATTCATTCATTCAACCATTCATTCATTCATTCAGTCAGTCAGTCAGTCTTTCACTTGGTAACCTTATTAAACAGCAGCAACTGGAGACTTTGCACTAAGTACCAGGGCATCCGATTAGGTGTCTCCTGCCAGAGAGGAGTCCCACATATTAACACAAAGACATCTTCGCAAGGATATATTAAGACAGGACTGAACAATCTGATGTGGGCTTTGTTTTGTGATTGCTTGTTTGTGTGTAAATCATGGCTCTTTCCTTCTGTACAACATGAAAGTAACATTTGTCAAAACATATTCTTCCACACCTGAAACACTATTTTCCTAAATAAATCTAGTTTATGGTTATAATAATGCAATTCTACCAGAGATAAAAGGGAAAACTGAATCAGGCAAGTCTCTCTGAGAAATTAAACAGGTTAACGTGATTTATAAGCAAGGTCCTGTTCCTTTGCGTGCCTGATTTTGTGTAATTTCACAAAACATAACAAATTGGGCTGTGTGTGTTGGCGGGGGGGGAGAGTTGGTTTTATTCCCTCTAGATTTTCGAATATAAAGTCTACTAGTAGTTATGCTACTGATGTATAATATTTCTTAATGACTGCCTCCTATTTTACATTGATTCCAGTCTGTATCTCCTCCAATAACTCACACATGTTTTTTTCCAGAATATTTAGACAGGGCCTCCCTGGTGGCACAACAGGTTAAGCTCAGTGCTGTGGAGCTGTCGGAGGCTGCAGTGTGAGTTCAATGCCTGATGGGGGAGATTCTCACATGGCGCAGCAGACCTCTCCTATCTCGCCCACTGCTCCCCTCAGCAGTGTATTTCAGTCAATCTGCCTGTTCTGCTCCCCACCCTATCTCTGGTGAATCTTCTCATTCCCCCATATCTCTGGCCTATACCCCAGTTCTTATATACATAAATAAATAAATCTTAAACAAAATAAAGTGTACCAATTAATGGCTATCATAACCATTATCTTTCATTTATAGAGCATCCTTGCTAACAGCAAGCTCTCACTTAAAACAAGTACAGATACACACACATACACACACACACACATATATTTGTAAATATACACATACACACACACAGAGATGCAAAGTAGGAGGTGGAAGATTATAAAGTCCCTTGGCCGTAAAATTTATAGGAAATAAGGTGTGTGTGTGTTTGTGTGTGTGCATTTTGGGTCGCTGCTTATGGGTAGAGGACATTGTGTATAGTACTTACACATCAGCATGATTATATTTACAATAACACCCCCTTTTTCATTTTGTTTCCATTTCTACAAGGAGACTCCCAAGATTGATGGTAACAAACTTCATTGCTAAGTCGGATGGTCTAGGACTCAAAATCTTGACTGTTCCATTATCCTGGACAGATAAACTTTCCTCGAGGAATTTGTGGATTCAAAGTGGTTTCTTGAGCATTTTTCTCTTTAACCATTTAACATACCTTGGATTTCTCTGACTTCTGATTTTTGCTTCATAAAAGTTAGGACATTTTCAGGTTTCTCTAAACATAAACGTTTTATGAATCCTCACATTGTGTTAGTTTTTGCTAGTGTTGCTAACCAAATCAAGTGAATAGTTCATTTCTATATTCTCTTCTTTAATCTAGATCTTTGCCACTCTCCAGGGTCTTCCTGCCATCTCCTTCACCATGGAATATCACCTTTCACTTGAGACTTCCTCCAAATCATGTGCTTCATCTTTTCTTGCCTCCAAATAAAATCAATCTGTTTTCTAATGCCATTCATAGCCACTGTTGTTTTAAGACGTCCAGTATCTCCTTGCCAACTTTGAGTTCAATTCAAATTTATTTCTATCCCATCTTCTTGTTGATTCTTTTGTCATATGTGTAAAGTACTTACAACTTCCCACTACTTCTCCACAAATCTATTGCCAACATTTCCTCAAAGCCTTATTCAGGTTTCCCTTCTTTATGAAATTTTGTTTGGAAAGTTCTACCTTACATGATATTTTTGTTATTATGCTTCCTACCATATCAGTATATTGTGTTATATTTTCGTGCAACATTCTTTAACATTCTCATTGGTATACCATTTAGCTCTCCAGTTTTGTTCAATTCAATGAAGGTAGAAATTGTATTTTCCATATCCCTTTCCTAGAAGCAGAGGAAGCCTGGATGTGTTTGTAGAGTAGGGTGCATTGGATACCCCTTTTCGAAAAAGGTATGGAGAACAGGGTGACAGGGGAGACTGGATCCAGCAAAGGCACCTGGCCCCACCAGCACTGGACATGTCACCCCCCTTGTCTACCATCAAAAGGGATGTGCATGTAGACAAAGTTGGATTCAAAGCTAAAAATAAGGCACTTTACAAATTTAAAAAACTTATCAAGGTGATGACCCTAGAGTAGATCCCAGAATAGAGAAAAGATGTTAAATGGGAAACCAGGTGAAATTCAAATGACATTTGGAGTTAGTTGATAGTAATAGACAAATACTCAACAGTCAGTATGGGGAAGGAGACTTACAGGGCATTTTAGACACATTTAAATGTCTCTTAAGCCTCCTTTCAAGTCCTACTATCAACTCAACTCCAAACCTTCTGCATTCCCTGAAGTGCCAGATTTATTAATAGTTCATAATAATACATGCTATAAAGTTATTAATATCAAAACATATTTTATCTACTTAATAAAGGAAACAAGTTTCTAATTTATTTCTGGCATAACTGTTATATAGAGAATGTAAACACTTCAATTATATATTTTAAGCTTACCATTATGTGTGATAGATTATGATTGAACTTTGGTTAAAATCAAAATGAGCACTGTAATGAGAAAAATTTACAGATAAGTGATTTTAAAAACAGAATGAATAACTTACAAATGACTGGAAATAACACAAACCAGAAGCATTCAATGAAAGACAGTAAAGAATTCTGAAATGAACGTTATAAAATATCAAAAACAATGAGGGTCATTTGAATATCAAAGGAACTAAGCATGAATCTGTGATTCTGAACTAATGTAAGAAGAAAAAATACTCCCCTAAAATTTACATCATTTAATGGGAAAAAATTAAGAAGTAAATCAGCCAGGAACAATTTTGATAAGAAAAAAAATTGCTGAGCAATGGGCAGTAACCAAAATCATAATGATAGTTTTAAGTGGAAAATTACATTTATTGCTTTAATACATTCAGATTACAAAAATAAAATAAAGGCCCAATAAATACATTGGCCCTATCAGCATAGGAACAGGATGATACAAAAATGATTTAATCTAGCACAGATATGAGGTTGTGATTGTACATGTTAAAAATGTGTTATCAATAGGTATTTGTTTAATGATTTTTTTTAAGTCTCCAAGATTGCTGTACAATGTAGCTACTTAAGAAGACTGCAACCACAAGTTTTACTTTTACAGAACTTGTCATCTATAGGGGTGCAGAGGTACAAGGTTGGATACAATTTCAAATGAAAATGAAAATGCACCAAGGTAAAAAAAAAACATTTTGACTAAAATGGGGAGATAAATTATTGCAGGGCTAAATTATGGCCACAAGTGTTTTTGCTCAGGTATAGAGACTGCGTCATTTGAGTTCTGAATTATTAGAACCTTACTTACAGGGAGAGAAACTGAAGCTTAGAAAATTAGGAATTTCCAGAAATCACTCTCTTCACAAACAATGAAGCCCCAAATTCTGGTTGATGCTCTACCCAGGTACTTGGTTTGGTTTTTACAGAGTTGCCTCTGTCTGAGTCAGGGTGTGCGGCAGACAGAGAGACAGCGAGACCCAGGGTAGGGCTACTCTTTTTAGAGGAATAATGTGCCAGCCAAGACGGGGTGAGGAAGTCCCCTTTTCATTTCCCTGATAGGTTACATCCATGATCCCTGACATCACTTGAGGGGCTTGAAAATCTCCATGCCACTAAGAATGGTCTCCATTAGACTAACAAACAACCTCATGGTCTAAGGAAAGGGGAGACTAATGGGTTACTTTGTATTTTGAAAGAGATGAAGCAAACACACTAATCCCAAAGAGGGCTTCTGTGCAGGGCGGCGTGGGGCGAATCTTCCCAGTAATAAGCTCTGGTCAAATGTTATGGTCATACATCATGTGTATGTACATGAACAGGGAGAGCTGAGTTGCTGCTACACGGTGTGTGAGTGAAGGCTACCTGATCACTCAGCAATAAAAGAGGAGGGCTACCTTCTCTCAAAACTCCAGACTCTGAATGAGGTTTCCTCTTAGAAATGGCTCATCGAATGGTTTCACTTATAACAGGACTATAAGAAAACCAAATAGGAGAGAGGCACTCAGCCTGGGGGGAGGGGGGAGGAGTTAGGGTGAGGGGAGGAGAGGGTAAGGGCACAAAATGGAGTAGAGAAGGACACAAGGGACCACGGAGATGGATCACTGGTGAATTGGTGGTGGGTTACCCAAGGGGAATACAAAATGTAAAATACACAAATAACAATAAAAATATATATATATTAAAAGAAAGAAAGAAAGAAATGGCTCATCACAGAGGGCAGAGCAAACCCTTAGTAGCAGCAGCACAGGAACGGAAGCCAAGGCAAAAGCATAATTGGCCGCCCCCCTTCCAGCTGGGACGGTGCCAGTCCTGGGGTTCTTGCGTACAAGGTAATGCAAAAATGGAGAATTTCCTGCTAATAAGATGGAATACATGAGAATGTAGATGACTACGAGGACAGAGTTAAAATGAAGTGTTTATATCCACATCCACAGTGAGGGGAGCAGGTTTTACCTGTTCTTTTTTTAATTTAGTTTTTATTTATATCCTTTATATTATTGTGTATTTCCCATAGGTTTCCGTCCACCAATTCCCCCATGAACCATCACCATAATCCCTTGTGCTCTGTTCTCCCCAATTTTGGTCCCTCTTTCTCCCCATCCCCTGCAGAATGTATCTTATTCATGTTTGCCTGCTAGTTTTTGTTTTTGTTTTTGTTTTGTGTGTTATTTTCTCCTTCTAATCTTTTATTTGGCTCCCCTATATTCCTCCTATAAGTGAAACCATTCAATATATTTTTTTTCCTTCTGGCTTATTTTGCAGCAACATGGATGGAGCTAGGTTTAATCTATTTTAATATTAAACTAAGCAGGGAAAATCTATTCCTTATTCATAATGTGTCTAAACTCCTGTATAAACAAGGCAAGAGATTTCCTTACAACACCAGAAGTGAGGACTCAGTCCTCAAATTGCAGTTCTGGGACTATCTCTGACTTTGTTTTTCATAGATGGAAAACACTGTCCGTGACTTGGCTGGAATGAGTAGGGGGCAAGACTGGAAAGTGTACCCAGAGGTCAGCATTTAGTATTCATCTTCTACAGGTTACTGTTTCCTCAAATGATGATTAAAGATGGCAGCTTTTCCTATTTTTTTTTTTAATTTAAGGTTTGAAAATCACTGTGCTGAATAGTACTTTGCATTCAACACCCTGGGGAGGTGGAAGGCTAACAAATTCTCGTCTTTCACAAGGAATTTACTTGGTCTAGCAGCATCTGATTATTTCTAAAATATTTTTAAAATATATTTTTATTGTTTTTTATGTCTCTTACATTTTGTATTCCCCTTGGGTAGCCCATCACCAATTCACCCATGATCCATCCCCATGGTCCCTTGTGTTCTTTTCTATTCCATTTTGTGCCCTTATCCCCTACCCACCCACCCACTGAGTGTCTCTCTCCTATTTGGTTTCCCTATAGTCCTGTTATAAGTGAAACCATTCGATATTTTTCTTTTTCTTTCTGGCTTATTTCACTGAGTATGATCCCCTCTAATTCCATCCATGTCACTGCAAATTGCATGTGTTTATCTTCTTTGAATGCTGAATAGTATTCCATTGTGTATATGTACCACATCTTCTTGATCCAATCATCTATTTTTGGACATCTGGGTT
>PVIJ01016679.1:0-31935 GCA_004024925.1 Scalopus aquaticus | reverse complement strand
AAAGGACTTATACAAAGAAAACTACAAGACACTGTTAAAAGAAATAAAGGAAGACACAAAAAGATGGAAAGACATCCCCTGCTCATGGATTGGAAGAATCAACATCATCAAAATGGCCATCCTACCAAAAGCAATCTACAGATTCAATGCGATTCCGATAAAAATCTCAATGACATTCTTCAAAGAAATAGAACGGATAGTGAAGGAATTCATATGGAGCCACAAAAAACCTCGAATAGCTAAAGCTATCCTGACTAAAAAGAAGATGAATGGAGGGATTACACTCCCTGACTTCAAACTATACTACAAAGCCATAATAATTAAAACAGCTTGGTACTGGAGCAAAAACAGACACACAGACCAATGGAACCAAATAGAAAACCCAGAAATAAATCCACATATTTATGGACAACTAATCTTTGACAAAGGAGCAGAGAATATGCAATGGAACAAGATTAGTTTGTTCCATAAATGGTGTTGGGAGAACTGGACTGCTACATGCAAAAACATGAAACTAGACCACTACCTCACACCATGCACAAAAACCAACTCAAAATGGATAAAAGACCTGGAGATAAGGCCTCAAACCATAAAGTTTATAGAAGAAAAAATAGGCAAAACTCTACACGACATACATCTCAGCAAAATCTTTAAAACCACTTCCCCCATAGCGAAGGAAGTAAAAGAAAAGATAAACAGCTGGGACCACATCAAACTAAAAAGCTTCTGTACAGAAAAAGAGACAATAATTAAAACAAACAGACACCCTACTAATTGGGAGAAGATCTTTGCACACAATACAACCGATAAAGTACTGATAACAAAAATCTACAAAGAGCTCACACAACTCAACAAAAACAAAGTCAACGGTCCAGTCAAAAAATGGGCAGAAGAGCTAAAAAGACACTTCTCCAAATAAGAAAAGCAAATGGCCAACAGGTATATGAAAAAATGTTCACCATCACTTATAATCAGGGAAATGCAAATTAAAACCACAATGAGATACCACCTCACGCCAGTGAGAATGGCGCACATTAATAAAACAGGCAACAACAAATGTTGGCGAGGATGTGGAGAAAAAGAAACTCTCCTACACTGCTGGTGGGAATGCAAATTGATCCAACCACTATGGAAAGCTGTGTGGCGTTTCCTCAAACTGCTAGAAATGGAATTTCCATATGACCTGGCAATACCACTACTGGGAATATACCCAAAAGACACAAAAACACTAATCCGAAAGGATACATGCACCAGCATGTTTATTGCAGCCCTGTTTACAATAGCTAAGGTATGGAAACAACCCAGATGCCCAAAAATAGATGACTGGATCAAGAAGATGTGGCACATATACACAATGGAATACTATTCAGCATTCAAAAAAGACAAACACATGCAATTCACAGCAACATGGATGGACCTAGAGGGGATCATGATCAGTGAAATAAGCCAGAAATAAAGAGAAAATTATCGAATGGTTTCACTTATAACAGGAATATAGGGGAGCCAAATAAGAAAGCGACATTCAGCAGGGAAGGAGGGGAGGGGTAGGGCTCAAGATGGGGGGAGAGGGGAGCACAGAGGATTATGGTGATGTCTCCATGGGTGAACAGGTGGTGGGTAACTTATGGGGAACAATAATGTAAAAGATATGAATAACAAAAATAAATAAAATATCTATTAAAAAAAATACTTCTGAGCAAAGCTGTAATGCTTCAGCAGTCAGTCTACTTCCAGCTCATGTCACATTATCATAAGAAACCATCTATAAACAAATTGAAATTTTTTTCTTTCTCCGGTTATGTGGAATTTCCCATGAAATCCTGGTGGTAGAATGAGAAATACTGGAATACAGTGCAAGGAACTGCATAGGACTTATAACCTATAGCATATTTCCACTTGATGGTAGGGTGCTGCTGAATATGCCCTAATTTATAATTTGGTGAATAGACATTACTCAGATCAGTAGAAGCAGCTCAGCAGATATCTGGGAGTCAATGTCTACTAGTCAAATAACACACCAAGCGCTGTTTCTCAAAAGGACAATGGCTACTTACCAAAGAGAGTGTGATATGTACGTGTGTGAGCATTCACACTCAGAAATTAGAAAAATAGCCACAACATATATAAAATAGACCTACAAAAAAAAAATACTGAGGAGTACACGAGCAAAAACTCCATTTGTTACTGGAGCCCACAGTAGTGAGTGGGTCCTGTGGATTAGTGTTATTAGGAAACAGTATCAATAATCACTAAAACATAGAATCTTCTTTTACCCCATTCATTATTGCCTTGTTATCAGCAGTGAGAGGAGATCTATAATATGTCCCTTTGATCCTGTGGTAGTCTTTCCTCAAGGATACTGACCATTAGTTGACTAAAAACATTGATTTAATGGTGGCCCAAATGAATAAAGATGCCAGAAATCCATTGTCACAATAAACAAGGAGGAATCCAAAGTTTTAAGGAGAGCAAACAATAATTCCCTTTCATTCAGGTGGCTGAGTCTATGTACTTAGGTCTGGGAATTGTAGGAAGACTATGATTATCATGATGTCTCAGATAAGATCTCTGTTCACAGACTCAATTTAGTCATGACCCATCTATTTAATTTCTAGGCCCCATCTATTTAATTTCTATTTAATTTCTAAGATCAATAAATCACTCTAAAAATTTCTACCACCAAACAAGTTATGCCTATTGAGATAACTGAGCTTAGTGATTCTGGCATAGTTAGTACCACACTCGGCTGCTGCTACATAAAATTTTATCATTCCTAGTGAAGTTAGGATTCTGTTTGAATGGCAGTCTGTTCTGTCTTCACTTTCAGCCATGACTGTCATTCATTAAAGTATTTATCAATAACCTGGGTTCTCTTGAGAGACATAAGGCAATTGAGTTAATCACACGTCTTAACCTCATTCTAATATTCCTAATTCCCTAATATTTGAATTTCTGTTTTTCATTATTTCAGATTTTCTGACATCTCAGTTTCATCCAACCTAAACCATCAGTAAGTCTAGGATTCTGCCACCCATCAGACAAAACAAAAACATCCTTAGATGCTCAAGATACAGAAAAATCCCAAATTTCTGGTGTGTTCATATGAGTAAGTTCAGCCCTATCAAAGTCTTAGCGGCTACTACTCTCACAATCCATTCCCCACATATAATCCCCAGCTTTCCCCTGTTATATGAATTAGCAAATAAATGAATGAATTAGCAAAATAATTTAACTCCTTTTGTTTGTAAGTCTTGTCCCCTAGGCTAGGATACTATAATCATTTCCCAGGAATCAACTAGGGATCTGATCTAGCTATAGGTGTAGAGGCAGTAAGAGCAGTGAGCATGCTGCAAGAGCTTTTCCAAGGGATCTGTCTCAGGGAAGGTTGTTAAGGGTTCTTCAGATAAGGCAAGATCAACATCAGTACACAGCTGCTTCTGTGAGCCCAATAGACTAGGTGAGGGTCAGGGACAGTAAGTATGCAGATTTATCCAGCTTCTCTTAAATGCCACCATTTTAATGACAGGGTCTGAGTTTTTCAAAGGCAATATTTTCAATTTTGTGAAAGATAAATGACAAAACTGTAAATTCAACCTACCATATAATTCAACAACCTGCAGCATCAAACTTTCCATCTGATTTCCATCTAAATTAGTCTTGAAGTTAGAAAAGAGATGAGATTCTCTAAGGAAAGTTTTCTTAAAATGCTTGATTCTCAGTTCCTAGGACTGAGATTTTAAAATATTGAGCCTATCCCTTTTTCTTTTAGCTCACCTGTGCAAGTTAAATAAAACCAACCCACTCCTAAGTCTTTTTGTTTCTCATGCCCCCCACATTCTTTTTCAAACCCTTGCCATCAGTAGGCATGTTATTTGAGATGAACAGAGATGATAATCTATTTAACTACTCACTCTGTGCTACAGTTGCCTTTAAATGCAATCAAGTCTTATTTCTTTGATGTTTTATTGCCCATAACCATTTCCGGCACTCACTATCACTCAGGTCTCAGTTGTACACAACAGCCTCTACTTTAACTTGTTTAAGCAAAAAGCATTATATATAATAAATATATGTGCTTCCATCATTTTAAAGAGCTGGAAGAGGAGGCTCTGGGCTGATCTCAATTACCAGCTCCTCACCCTTATACTCGACTGCCTCTACTGTGCTGAGAAAGCCCATCACTACCACAGGAAGGTAACGAACCAGGAGTCCATTTGCACTGCTGCTGACTGCAAAACCACACTAACTCTGACATGACTGGAACAATTGTCACCTCTGTGACAGGAAGCAGTGGATCCATTGCATACACTGGTTTCTGAACCACACCACCTCTCCCACAACCTGTGACCCAATGTCCTACTTTTCCTACTTATGTTCATTTTTCAATCAAATTGTCATGCAATGGCATCTGATTGGTGAAATATAAATCATGTCTAAAATTCTGAGTTCTGGATGTCTGGAAATACAATTTTAGCTTACTAAGAAGGATTCAGGTTAGATGTTGAGTTAGCTATATGTATCACTTGTAATCATCTTTTCTCTGTGTATCAATAACACTTCAGAATCACACATCATGCTGTGTGTTTTCTTTGGCCCATAAGTGATGGCAAGACAGGAAAATCTACAAAGAATAAACCAATGACCGATATATATTGCATAAACTATACTGAAAGGTAAATTTTATTCACAGGTGTACAAAAACCCATAGGGCTTTTTTTAAAGCTTTATTAATGTATAATTGATGTGCAATGCATTGATATATTAAAAATGCACAATACAATGAGTTGTAATACATTTATCTACCCATGAAAACATTAGCATATCAAGACAATGAACTTATCCTTCAGCCTCAAAGATTTCTCATATCCTTTTATGAGAAATGTATCCCTATGATTGGTCTTTTTAATTTGATATCACATCAAATTAGTCAATTCATTCATAACTCTAGTACAACCGAAAGCCCTTTCTCAACATATCTTAAGATATGTTCTCAAATTCAAAAAGCTGATCTTCCAGTACAAAAATTCAAATTCATTCACAGATAATCTCAAAAAATCTCAACATGTTGGGGAACAGACCTAGTCCTCTCTTTACCAATCATACAAATTAATATAACTAGATAATATAAACTCTATGCCCTTAAATAACAGAATATTTATGCATAGTTAGTACCACAACTATCTACACAAGTTTGGATCAGTGTGAAAAAAAATTTATATGCTGAAACTGAGAACATAACATATACTATTGATAGAAATGTCTATCAGCAACTGAGATTGCATGTTGTACAACACAGGTACAATTTGAGACATAAAGAGGGTAATAAGTAAGAGATGAGAGTAATGAAAAATGAGCTTGTATCTACTAAAACAAATCCTGGTATTAAGTATATAAGAAAGAACGCTAGTGCAGTAAACTGTTCTACTCAAACAGTAATATAACACTAAACACTACCAAGGGAACAATATAACACATTTCAAATATACTGCCCCCAAATTCCAGTATTTAGAAATATGACATGAACATAAATAGGAAGTGAACCACTGTGGGAGAAAAACAAATCTAAAGCAGTGATTCTTAGACTTTGTAAATTTCAAAATAGCATGGAGAGTTTTGTTTTGTTTTGTTTTGTTTTTATACAGCTTTCTGTGCAGCCAATCCAGAGATTTTGGTTTGAGTGGTTTGGAATGGGATCCCAAGAATCTGCATATCTAATAAATTCCCAGTTGATGCTGCTGTTGCTGGCTTGTGGACTAAACTGTAAGAGCACTGACTGATCTCTTGTGTAAATGGCTTTTAAGAAATAGTGAATGAATTGGCACAGAACAAAAAAGAGATAAACGCAGAAAGTCAGATATGTGTGAAGTCAAAAGTCTATTGTAGCAAAAACTCAGAAAATACTGTGAGATATAAGTCATCAAGAATTTGCAGATGTGTTAGAAAGGATGCTTCCCATGAGACATGGAATAGAGAATTACATAAACCATTTAATTCTGAAAGGAAAACTGACATCTGGGTTATAAAACAAAACCCTGAAATAAGAATTTTTTTAAAAAGATGGATAGTCTTGACTCTATAGAAATTTAAAACTCTGATAAGGCTAATAATTACCACAAATCAGCCTAAATAATAAATGGCAGCACAAATGAAAAACTGCAAATAATTATTATTTCTATTATACAAAGAACTCTCATAAATCAATAAGAAAATGAAAATTACTGAATAACAGACAATAGATACATCAAGATAAATAAGCCTACTCTTTAACTAAAATTACATATTTGTGTGTGTGTTAACTATAATTAAAGACATAAAGTACTTCAAACTGTCACTATTTACCCATTAGATTAGCAAAAGTTAAAAAGAGCGACAACATCCAGAGTTGGCAAGAATTTAGGGAAACAATCTCAAACACTTTTGGTTTAGTTTAGAAATATTAAGCAATTCCACTTTAAAGCCTCTCCAAAGAAGATAATGTCACTTGCAATTTCAAATTAACAAGTGAAAAAGAAAACTCTTTTACCCCAAACAAAACGTGTTAATATCCCAATAGTTCCCATCTTAATAAAGTGGCTCCTCCAAGTATCTAATTGCTCCAAAATCCTGTTTATCCTTGATTCCTCCTTTCCTTCACTCCCAATTCAACAAGTCTTTTCAATTCTGCCTCTAAAATTTACCTCAATCCATCCTCTTCTCTCTTCTCCACTGTCCACCACAGTTGAAACCATGATCATATTTTCCTGATTTTCTTACAAGAACTCCCAGAATAATCTTGTTTCTACTCTCATGATCTGATCCCCAATCGCAAACCAAACTTAAGGACTTTAATCATAAAGTTGTATGTTTTAAAATAAATGCGTAAAGTCCAGTAATTTCTGGCATCTTTAAAAACTGATCACCAAACAAATAATAAACCTTCCTCCACTCCACTCCCCATTGGAGCTTCTTCTCTACTTGCTTTCACAAAAAAAAAAAAAAAAAAAAAAAAAAAAAATCCATTATCTATAACCTCCATCTCAATTTTATCAACTCTTTCTCAAACTCTGTCTCATCAGGCTTTCATCCACACTTTTCACCAAAACCTCTTTTGCATGGGCATCACGAACTTTACATTATCAAGTCCAAATAGTCAATTCTCAGTCCTCTTCCTACTTGACGCACCTGCAACACTTGACACAGCTGATAATGCGACCTTCTTCAAAGACTTCATTCCTTTAGCTATTGAGCGTCCATGCTTTTCTGACCTTCCTCCAACCTATGGTCATCCTTTCACTAACTCATCTTTAACCTGGTCTCCAATTGTTGGTGTTCCCTCGGGGCTCTGTTTCTCTGCTTATCACTCCCTCCCTGGTTGCATCTATTCCTAGGGCTGTTAACATTTCTAGACCTGACTTTCTTCTGCATTCAGGCTTGTATATTCAACCGGCAACTCACAGCCCCACAGAGAAGTCTAATAGGCATCTATAACTTAATGCAAACAAAATGAAACTCTCATTTTCCTGCTTAAAAAACTTCTCCTTCCCTGACTGCATCTTCAAAACTGGCACCACCATTCACCAGATACATAAGGCAAAATTACTAGAGTCTTAATTCCAGTACTTGACAACTCTCCCTCTCTCCCGCTCTTCCCCTCCCTCACTCTCTCCCTCCCATCTGATCCATTAGTAAATCCTATTAGTGTTTCCATTTTATTACATTCTGAATCTAATAATATCACACTACTTCTGCTCCTAACACTATATAAAGCCACCATTATCTTCTGTCTGAAGATCACCTACTCTGCTCCCTACTTCCATGATTTTCCCTTCTATAGCAACTAAAGTGATCTTAAAATATATGAGATATCTCTTTCCTGCTGTAAACTTTTCCATAACTTTCCACTATATTTAGAAGAAGAACTAAAATCCTCACCTATCTCATCTTCACCCCTGAATATCTCTGTGACTTAATATTCTAGCACTGTCCTCACCCTTTATGTTCTGAGTTTCACTTCTGTATTGTTTAGGTAAGTCCTTCAACTGGTAAATCATTATATTTGCTGATTCTTACATGCTTTCTGCCTTACTTAAAACAGCATGTGCAAGTGACATGCACACACACACATACAAACACAGACACACCGCACTATCCTACTTTAATTCAGATATATGCCCACTTGAGACTCTACTATATAAAACTGTCATCTTGAAAAGGGCAGAAATTCCTTGGCTTTTAATCATTGCTGAATCACTGGCATCTCCTCTATTCTAGGACCTAGAACATGGTTGGCATGAGACAATTGCTCCATAAATATTTGATGAATGATAGATTGAATAAATGAATGGTTCCCTTGTTCCATCACCTAAAATCAGCATACCCACCACACTTAAATTATTCAAATTTAAGTTTGCACAAAATCACCAAATCATAGCCCATGGGGCCCTGAAGACTCAACCTCTGCCTCCTTGTCTTTTTTTTCTTCTTCTCTCCCTCCTCCTCCCTCTGTCTCTCACTGCATAGAAAGTATGACACCCAAATATATGTTCTTCAGGTACTCCAAGATCATCCCAAATCAGGACTAATGCAATTACCTGGAAATATCTTTGCTTTTGCTGTTCAAACAAAATCCAATCTTCTTAGAAAGGCCTTTCTTGACTACAGTGGCTCATATTTCCTTTCCCTATCATTCCAGTACTGTCACATTCACTGACTTTTTATTCAAGTATATTTCCCTACTATTTGAAATTTCCTTGTTTGCTTACTTGTTTGACTACCTCTTTATAATGTTAGTTCCATAAAAGCAGAAGCCTCAAATGTCTTATTCACTATACTCTATCAATAGCACCTAGAATAAGTATGGTATGTAGAAAACACCTGATAGAAATGTACTGAGTGAACTGTTACAGTGATACACATATGCTTGTGACTTTCAAATAATTTTATTTATAAAGGCTGGGAACTGGAAATAATTTAAAATCCATCAATGAGGAATTAAATTATTTTATAGAGTATCCAAACACTGAAATACTTCGCAACCCTTAATAGTGATAATACAAATCTATATCCATTAACATGCAACTATGAACACAAATATTAATCAATAAAAAAGATAATATACTTGTTTTTACCTAATTTTAACTGTAAACAAACATTTGTGACCACACAGTTATATCTCTGGTAAGATAGTTGCCAAAATATGAGTAACTGTTGTCTGTGAGTGATAGGAATTGACATACTTTTTATTTTATATATTTTTGTAGTTTAAGTGGTTTGTTTATAATGAACCTATATTATCTATAATAAGCTATTTTTATGTGAAGGGGTAAACAAGCATAGGTGTTCTTTTCTGTTACATACAACAGTTCTAATCCTCTTGCTTTAAAACAACACATAGATATCAAACTAAGTGACTTTGATTTTTAGAAATAGAGAGACAACAGTGGAAATTTCCTAAACGTGTACCATTTGTATTGGCTTCAAAATTAGACAGTCATTTGATGACTGGGGGACAGTTCCTCCTTCCCAATCCATATTGACTGAAAAGTTGAATAGAACATTTCACACGTATGAAGTCATTTTTCTCTCTCTCACTCTTGTTATAAGAAATAACTAAGAATGAGGACTTACCAACAATTTTGAATTTTTTTACTTAATATACATCATACACCTTGAAGTACACTCCAAATCACATTAGAGAAAATTATGTTGAGTCACTAGGCTTCTCAGCTAGGACTATAATCTAGTCTGAACTCAGAGAGGATTATTTTGTTTACAGTTGTCCAGTCAGAAAAATTCATGTCAGAATTCACCAAAAAGGCAGCACAAAGTAATCAAAAACTGCTTCTACTCAACCATTCAATAATAACCATGTAATTAAAGGAGCATTTAAAAAAAACTCAGTAAATTCAAGTAAAAACCTTCTCGTAGAAAGGCATTTGTGCATATACACTGTCTCTATGGGGCTGTCTGTTCATCATAGCAGAATCACAGCAATTCCTATAAATCATACTGACACATTTTGTTCTAGTCCAGCTTGCAAGAGAGCTGCCTTCACGACATCCCCAAATCACAAAACGAATAGCAGGATGTAGTCAAATTACTTTTCTGACAAACAAAACAGGAAAAAAAGAAATCTTGCAAGGATGAATTCATATGAGATAGAAACGTGCTTAGAAGACCAAGAACTGAGAGATCACTGCAATTCCTGCGGGTGCCATGATATGCCAAAATTGTTTTATGACACTCAGCCATAATTGCAGCTAACCACACTGTTGGGGCCCTTTCTTGGCAGGATCAGAGTCTATGAATATGAGTCTGTGTTTGTGTGTGTATAAATTAATTTTCTTGTGAAGATGTGATCGCTTCACCTGTTATACTCCATCTACATCTTAAACTTCCATCAAGTGTTGCCAATTAGTTCACAAAACAGAAGTGAAGAGTGAAAATTGAGTTGCAAAATGTCTGATTTATGGATGAAATTTGTTATGCCCAGTGATTTTTCTGACTGCTTTAAATAGTCTGTTATTAAATTGATTAAATAATTAAAGTCACTACAAACATGTCAGATGGAATTTCACATCAAATTTCAACTGCCTCCTTGGAAATGTCATGTCTTTTCTAATGCTGTGGGGATCTTTCTATTTCTGAAAAGTCACCTGAGGTTTCGCCATCACACAAGAGATTGTTATGGAGAGCTGAAAGTGTTATCTCCTAGGAATTAGAAGCACTGGATTTTGTAATTTATAAGCACTATGACCCTGAGCAAGTAACTCACCTCTCTGAGATCTTTTTGTCACATCTAAGAAATGGAAATAAGATTTGTTCTGCCCATCTCATAGGATTCTTTAAAGATTAAATAAAGTAAGCCGTGTCATTTGAAATGCAGTTTGAAAACTGTAAAGTACAAAACAAATTCAATAAGATTATTATTTAAGAGAAGTCACTGTATCAGGAGCTAGTTTGAAGTAACCATAAAAGAGCTATTCAGCACAACTGAAGTCACTCAAAATCTATTGAGCGCCTGCTTTGGAAAGTATTTCAGGTGTTCAAAGAAGAATAAAACACTGTCTTCCTTCAACAAGTTACACTCTAGTGAAGACTTCATTACACAGCTAACACAGCAATGAATACACACCAAATGACAGCTGTCAATGGGTAGTGTTGGGAGATGGAAAGTGAAAGATCTCACCATCATCTTCAGTGTTGAGTAAAAACTCAAGCCCTTTATAGACAGAAGTTTTCTGTTTTAGGGTTTTTTTTATGGTTTTTGGGTTTTGGTACTAAGATAGTACACTAATAAATATTTATATTGTGTCCCTACTCTAAGTTCAAAGCTAACTGATAAAGAGATGCTCTTGTCAAAAAGATGCATATTTTTAAAAATCAGCTTGATTACAGATAAGATTAAATTACCAGGTTATTCTCACCATCATACCCCTTAAGTAAGTTTGGCACTCAGCTCACACAGATTTGGGCGACTGCAAGCCTTCCCAGGAGTAATAAGACAGAATACAGCTTGTCCATACTGACAAAAAATCACTCCACACATGAATTGCCCAGAAATGGCTAAACTGAGTTTGCTCAGATCCCTCTCCAAAATTCCTTCATCATGCCATCTTACATGAGGAAGAGAGAGAGAGGCAGACCAAAGAGGTGAGGGGTTATTCTATAAAAATAAATCTCCTCATGGAAACTTGAGTCCTAACTCAAGTAGGAATTCCTTGCTAGCATTAGAATGAGGCAAAAAATAGCTTTATTTTTTCTCAAATGAGTCATCATGTAAATAACCCAACCTTCGCCATTAAATTCGAAAGCCACTTTTTTATACACCAAATTTTCTATCTATTTAAATCAATTCTGACCTTTCTCCCCTGACCATTGATTTGGCTCTACCCTATTTAAAATATATCTATAGCTGGACGGGCTAGCATCCCATTATATGCGATGCCTTGAAAGATAATTAGGAGTAACAGATGGAACTAGATTAGGGAAGCAACCCAGATGGGGGAGGTGATAAATCAGTAACATGGAATCTGGTTGGATATACTCAGGGAAAAATGAATAGAACACACTAGAGAGGAGAGTTTCTGCAATAGAACTGGAAAAAATAAACGAAGCAGCTTTTGTTTGTAACTCACAGAATTGCAGTGTTCCTTACAGTCACGGAAGGTTTTGAAGAGGGCTCCAACATGACCAAAAGGTTCTTTGTGAAGATTACTGCTTCATTATTATTTCCTCAATGATTTAGAAATTAAAATAGTGAATGCAAATAATGAAAGACTAAGAAAATAATGACAAGGATGACAGTTGAACACATTTCATTGAGTGTTTAAACAAGATAAGGAATTTAGCTTCTCAATTATGTCTACCAATTATATAACTAAGAAATAAATACATCTCACTTCTAGATACCTGTAATAGCACACAGTCCTTATCACAAATTGTTTCCTTATTATCGTGGCATACTTTTAGTAAGAGAAGTACCTCATAAAAATATACAAATTTTAAAATATGATTAGCACCAGGAATGTCCTTAAAAGAAAGGAAAGAAAGTAGGAAAAGTTTACTTTTAGGATTTCCCACTTTGACTTCCAAAACCTATGAAGAACAATTTTTACTTTCGACGGATAGTGTGTGTGTGTGTGTGTGTGTGTGTGTGTGTTTAATTATCTGGGTACTACTTAGCTGGGGGTGGGGATTGCTGAAAAAAGCAATATCGAAGAGAAATTCCAGAGTGGTGAGGAATTAGTTATCAGAACTAGGAAAGACTGATCATTTACTAACTTCAAAATTCAGCATTCATAACATCATGAGCTAAAGAGTAAAAGAGGTGTTCATAAAGGAAACAAAATGAAGTGGGCCATACACAAGGGATTGGGGTCTTCAAACGGAAGGAGCACATGGGTCTGCTTTTCGCTGTTACATTGAATTGGTATCGTGAAAATTTAATTTAAGAAAAATTGTATTTACCATCAAGCCTTTGTCGACCATAAGGGAGAAGCCATCGGATGCTATCTTAAACTATCTATGAAACTTCAAAGGACTTATCCTTTAAAAAATTTCTGGATATATGTAGACATCAAGCAACAGTGATGACAATGCAGAATTTTTTAGTGTTGTAATGACAATACCTATAACAAAAAGAATGATTGAATAAATCATGGTTCTTCCTCAGGAAAGAATCCATGGCATTTCAAAAGATGATGTAAAAGAGAAAAACTGAATGGTGGTATAAGGATCTCTGAGGACCTTTTCTACTGCAAAACAACCATAACTGGAGAAAATTGTATTTAAAAACAGCAACAATTTAAAATCTGTGGAAATTGTCCTAAGGGCATATAGCAAATAGAGAAACATTTATTCAAGAAAATTTAATATATCTCAGCAAGAACAGTTCTGTGTGATGGAAACTCTACTCCAGGCAGGTGCATCTAAGAAGATAGGATGATGACTTCCCCCTCTCCCTGGAAGGGTGCTGGTTTCTCCCCAGAAGATGTCTGTCTGTAATTATCACACCCATCACCTGTCTCCTGATATTTATTACAGAAACTCTATTCAAAGCAAGAGTGACAGAAAGGTATATGGCTCTCTTCCTCTACAGCAATAACTAGTGGGAAGATACTCTACCTCAGGCGTGGCAGGCCAAGAATACTGGGCCCCAGATCATCTTCACCTCTGCTCTCTCACAAGGGGACACCCCGCACCAGGAGCAGTAACCTGAGAACACCAGGCACTGCTACAGAGGTCGATGCCTACCTGTAGAAAGGAACTGCCACTCTGAGAGAAGTGAGCCACTGTCTCCCACCCCAACTCCAGAATAGAGGTAGAGAGTTCCTTAATGAGAGATACGGGCTAGGCTGTTAGAACAGAGAACTCTGTCATTCTCTCTGGGGATGGACTTCATTTGTAACAGAGAGAGGTGACTTCAAGACTAGCAGCATTATCAAAAACTATGAAAATCGTGCTATTGAGCAATGAAGAGAAGCTGGTAGCTCCATGACAACCACATGTAAAGGAAAGCATTAGAGCAGCTAGAAGTTTAACAGAGAGAGCCAGGGGAAAAGAAAGTTCAAAAACCACCTGAGCAAAAGGTCTGACTTTAATTGGATCAAACTATGGAACAAGGGGGTACCAAGATATTGTCAAAAAACATGGAGCAATCAGCTAGCAATTAATATAAGCCAATAACTTCTATTACACTGGTCAACAAATTTTTATAAAAGTCATATCACTGAAATAAAATTAGTCATTTCCTATCAATTTGTATGTGCTAAACATGAATATAACAGTCAAATTCTAATTTGGGCTCTAGTTTCTTTTGTAAACTTCAATAAATTGATGTTTATATCACAAAATGCATGCCAATCATTAGTCAACAAATTTTTACAAAAGTCATATTACTGAAATAAAATTAGTCATTTCCTATCATTTTGTATGTGCTCAACATGAATATGCAGTCAAATTTTAATTTTGGCTCTAGGTTTTTTTTGTAATCTGCAATAAATTGATGTTTACATCACAAAATGCATGCCAGTAGTAATAAGCCTATGGTTAATACCTGTAAAAAAAAAATCAAGTCATAGACTACTTCTTAGATTTCTTCGCTTGTCTTTTGTACAACTGTTCAGGAGCATCTCTGGGGAGTGTCCAGCAGTAGTCAGCCAGCATTGTGGTGGACCATTCTCCCTGGTATCTTTGTTCCACTGATGCAGTATCTTGATGAAAACATTCGCATGTTCACCACTAACCATACCACAGTTTCAGGGAAGAAATCCAGATGGGAATGAAGGAAGTGGATCTTTAGAGACATATTGCAGCCAAGTTTCTGATACTGCATCAGCATGTCTTCTATTAGTTCCTTAAAGTTTTCTGCCCTAACATTCCCAAGAAAGTTTGTAGACACTAGGCGAAAAGCATTCCATGCTTGTTTCACATCACCCTGCAGCAAGTTGTTGAACCGGTCATTTCAATGCAGACAGAATGTTTGGGTACACTATTCTCAACTTCTTTTGCTTCATTATTCCACCGGAAAGTGGAGGAACCAAGCAGAAGTAACAGTCTTTTCTGTGGTTGCTTGGCTCTCTCCACACCATGGGGACTGCAAACGGCATTGATGGTCTTTTGCCATTGTACCACTGTGAAAGCTGTGTTGTACATGTAGCACAGCAAATATCTGGGTCCCAAGGCTTGTCTTGGTCACCAGCCTGAATCGAAAGTAAAGATGATAAGTCTTATCCACTTGAGAAGTGATACTTTTCTTCTGCTTGGCAAATGTCACTTCCCCACAAATAGAGCAGAAAATGTCCACGCTATTAAGGCACTTTCAAGGCATTACTGTTCTATATTGTGCCTAAATAGATAAAATAATAACAATTCTATGTAACAGTAGCCTAAACTGTCTCTCGAACAAAGTCTGAAATATTTTCAATGCTCAACCTTTCTAACAGAGCTTTATAGACTGCACTGCTGACGTCAGCTTACTTCAGCAGCCGCCTGGCAGTAGTATTGCATTGCATCAGAAAATGACACAATCAACTCTGGATGATGTGTGCATGATGGTATTATGCAATGTGATACAATGTTACATCCTTTTAGGATGATTTAGATGTTGCTGCAGGCCTGCTGGATAAATTTACATGGTGAAACATATAAAATGAATTATATGAAATATCTTCAAAACAAGAGCTAATAAAAAATTTCCAGGGTTATATTCATATTCAGCACACCAAGATACTACAGATTAGGGCCTTTTTAAGTCAGTTATGATCTCACTGTTGACCAGTGTTATTGGTACTAGATATATTACCAATAAAGACAAGACTAGCCAGAACCTTACATACAAAAAATCAGAAAAAGAGAGTCTGGCAAAAACCACTGTCAGCCCACTAAACCATGCCATGCTCCTCTAGAAATTCAGCCTCTATTCTTTAAACTCTCCCTAAGAGCAATGAATGTGTCCTTTCCCCACTGTTTCTTACTTGGCCGCTCCAGAAATTCAGCTTTGAGGTTACGACAAGATGCCACAAGTCAAGGCTTTATAGGAAAATAAGAACTCCCCAGGACTGGGTCTGGGAATCTGTCTACAGATTGGCTCCTTAAAAACAATATTAATCTGTCTAATCTTTAGTTCCAAAAGTGGGTGATCAATTTAAGTTTCAGCAAATTCATCAGCAGTAACAAAAGCAATAAAATCTGGTAATTGAACATGGGGACAGCAATAAACAGTGAAAACACTTGAAAAATATCTGGGATGCAGTGTTGGGTTTCTTAATACTATATATAGCATCAGGACCCAATCCAGTAATTAAAAATATAATGTTGCTCACTCCTAATCCTCCCCCATGCACACACACCATCACCAGCACTACCACGGTGGTCAAAGAGGGATGAGAAAGTCAAGCAAGAGGCAAGTCCTACCAAAGGGGGTTGGAACAACATTCCAGCCCCCATAAAAACCTCCAAGAACTCTGAAGGGGAAACTATACAGTGGTCTAGTCCATCAATTTAACACAGGAAAGATAGACCAAGAATTTTCAGCAAAACCAAGACATTCTCATGATTATCTTCTGCTGGTCCAGCGTTCCCTGTCAACACCCTCCCCCACAAACCTCAGAGACTCCCTATATCACAGCATAACGCACTACTTGTAATTCTGTGGTCACATGGCAGTCTTACCTTTTATTTTCTTGCATGAGCTAAGCTTTGTTTATAAAACCTTTCCATCTACTCCCACTCCTCTCACCTGACCAATTCCTAATAAAACAATACCCCAGCTGGTTTAGGGGATCATTGTGTATACACCCATGAAATCGAGAGTCTAGTTCTGTAGCCTTTGCATTAGATCATACAGATTTTCCCCATCTAAAAGTAGAGCATTCCTATGAAATCTTTCCTTTGTCAAAATGGCATAAAGCAAAAAAAAGTAATTAACATTAATTTTTGTGGAAAAATGTTTGAACAGCTAAAATCCCCCCCCCAAAAAAAAAAACCCTTACTGTACCAAATGACACATAAAGCCTAAAATAACACTAACATATAGTAGAAGAGAGAATAATATCACAAACACACTGCCTGTATAAAGTATCCCCAGGGAAGTAGCTTGGCAGTGCCACTCTACCTGCTTGGCATGTGCACTGCTTCTATTACAACTGCTACAAAACAAACGCTGGATGCTTGTTTTTTTTTTCCTTTGCTTTTGGCCTTTTGTCATAAATGTAAAAATCATCTTTAGAATACTTTTGCTGAGTGAAAATAGGTACTATATAGATCTTTCAAAGAAGCAAAGTGGTATAACATGAACTTTCAAAAAGCAGGGGTATTTGGCACAGGGCCTCACAGAGAAACTCATCAAATGGATAGTGAGTGAATGAGTGCATGACAGCAGCTTGAGGATCGTAAAACTATTCCCCAAAAAACAAGGCACCCCCAAAACTAAGACCATGGCCATAAAAATCATTTCAGAACCCACTGCTGGTCATTGCAAGCCTTCAAACATATTGACTGACTTGACCAGAACTCATTAACAAATGGACATAATGAGCCTACAGGTCACAAGTGACTTCCTTTGTTGCTATGGGAGACTAGTATAGGGACTCACACATGAGGTCTTGGTAAACTACAGTGAAATTATATGACAATGGGTGGCACATTTGCATTTAAACAAGACAGCTTGACTATTATATCTTAACTCACAGAAATGGTTTGACAGTGGAATTTCAGGTCCAAGAACACTCAGTGAGGGAAGGTATTTTACACATAGAAAGCTTCCTTGAGGGCCTCTCTGGTTAGGCAAGGGATTAAGTCTCAGCACTATGAAGCTATCAGCAACCATTGCAGCATAAGTTGGAGTTCAATCCCCGGCCAGGAAGATGACCCACATGGCGCAGCAAACCTCTCCTGTCTCGCCCACTGCTCCCCTCAGCAGTGTACTTCAGTAGATTCTTCTGTTCTGCTTCCCACTCTGTCTCTGGTGAATCCTCTCACACACACACCCACACACACACACCTCTGGCCTACACCCCAGATTTTTTTATGCATAAACAAATAAATCTTTAAAAAAAAAAAAAAAGGAAAAAAAGCTTCTTTGAGGCCCTGCTCAAAGCCTTGCCTCATAAAGTAACCATCAATGTGAGGTTGCCAGAGAAAACACAGGGCACCCTATATTTTAGGATTAGTATGCCCCAATTATTGGATGGAACACGCTTACACTAAATTTAAAGACAAACTTGTTGTTTATCTGAAATTCAAACTGGGCATGCTGTGTTCTGATATGATGAAAAAAAATTGACAAAGCAAACTATTACATCAGAGGAATTTTCTGATTAAAGATTATTTAGTCCCTGGCAGCAGCAGTAACTATCCTGCCTTCATCCTCTTAAATGTTTAAGAACATTTTATATTCTGCACCATGGTTCTACAAAAACCCTGCAATATCATTGAAATGACTGCCCTAGCTTGTCCTGGAGAAAATGGAGGCTGTGGAAAAGGGCTGCAGAGCGCTCCCAACCTGAGCACCTAGTCAGCCAGTTCTGTAACACATTTTTGTCGTTCATATGGTGGTTGTTAACTAGTCACAATAAAAAATAATTATATTCTCGTTAAATAAGAGTATTTCTCATAATAGCTTAATTTGATTTCCAATAAGGACCTGATCCAAAAGTGCTTTAGAAAGCACAGAGCTGTTGATCTCAAAGGCAGCCTACTTGGCATAAGAAAGGAGTATTGTTTTCCTGTTCAGCATCGCTACCACCTGTGATACTCCTAAGGTTCCTTCGTCATAAAAATTCAATCTCCTGCTCTGGCTGAAAGTATTTCTATTCCTAATGGTTATACATGGACACTGAGGAGGATTCAATAATCTCCAATTTCCCCTAGTAGAGTTTTCTGCCTTTGTTTAGATGTACTTTCTATAAAACACACATCTTGATATTTTATCACCCTATTAAGATTAAAGTCATGCAAGTATGACTATTATCATCTTTATGAACTTATCACTGTAAATTTTTCAAACACCCAAATGTTGTCTGCAAAAATAAAAGTCTCTTGAATTTACCCTTAAAAGCTATTTTGCCACATAAAAATAAAAAATCCGTTCTGCCATTTAAAATTTGATGGCAGAAGTGAAAACATCGCCAAGTTTCTTCATTTGTATTTCCTCCTGTCACACTCACTTCTGCTAGTTATAATTTCAAATGTTCTTTTTAAAAGACACTTCGACTCCACCAGTTGGAGAGGCAAGTCCTAATATATGTCTAGGTGCAACAAACATTGTTTCAGGATCACCATGGCAACCACTAATTGGGGGAAGAAATGCAAGTCAAAGGCTAAACACACACCATTCATTTTCTTTCTAAAGGACACCTAGTACTTGTCATTTGCTTTTGTTGAGATGTCCTCTCTTCACATACAAGAGTGAGTTTCAACATTGTCTGGTCCTATCCATCCTAGTTCATATGCTGCCATTTCCATAACCTCATGGTTCCTCCCACTTTTCCTCCATGTTACTCTTCTTCTGTTTAGCACCAGTGAGAATGGGAATGTTCACCAAGGCAGTTTGGATGGACTCAGCAATGTCCAGGCACAGGTGAGTGCCAGTTCTGCAGTTCGACACACGATGACCTAAAAGGACTGTACCATGGACTGTCCCTCCAAGGAGTGAGGAATGTAGCTAATGTGCCTCCTTAGAGCCACACAGTCAGATGGTCACTGGCTTGTGTGTATTGCCTCAACTGCCACACAACTACTTGATTTCAGCAGCAGATAGGGTTGGACAGTTTTTCATATTGAAATTGATCCTCTTCATGGGACTATCTTTACCTTGTTCCTTGATCTCAGTTTCCGAGCAGCTCCTGCAGGAGGACACATCCTCTGTCAGGCCAGAATGATGTTGGGCTTTCCAGGTTTTATTTGTTCTCAACCCTGCCTGCACTAGAAACATCCAGAGAAATTGATTGGTTGGTTGTTTGGATGGAAGGTTTTATATTTTTTTAAGTACAAGTGTCCAGAAGCCCCTGAAAGATTCTGATTCACTTGGTCTGGAGCAAGGCCTAGGAATTAGCATTTAACTGTTCCCCCCCAGTTGATTCTAATGTTCAACCAGGTAGTTCTCTCCTTTGTGCAATAAATTCCCCTTAGTCGGCAAGGAACCTGGAGGGGCTTGTTAGCATTACAGAGAGGCAGTGACACAGTGCTGTCAACTAAGATGAAAAGGAAGCCATTTTCCCCAGGATGCTCTCTCAGACCCCGATATACATGGGAGGAAGTTTTGAGCTTCAGTCACATTCATGCTAGGCCAGCCTGCTCACAACCTCAGACAGGGAACACTGTTATCCTTGGGGATAAAGGATCAGAGGCAATCTTGCTTTGAACTAGCTTATATGGTTTGACCCAAGTTGTGCTCCTCTGATTTTGAGATTCAAACACAGAAGTTATTTCTTCCACAATTGGTGTTCAGGGGATTTAGTGATATTATTGCTCCTAATCGGCCTTCAGAGATGCTGTTTCCCATAAGACCCCACCGCAGATGGCCAATGTACGTGACCAATGCCTCCAAGTCCAGACACCAGACCATAGAGGAGCCTCCCTTTTCTGTTCTCACAGCACCATCCTCAACTGAGAAAGACAAGATGGTTAGTACTACTGCTTTCGTTCCAAGCGCTCAACAAACAATCACACAATACTCTGAAGTTGACTATTTTCCTAATACCCAGACTAGCAAGACTTATCCATTATCACATTATATAGGAGTGACAGAAGAGAAAGCAGATAGAAACTACTGACTAAGGTCAACTCCACTAACACATAAATGAAGAAACCAAAGCGCTAGGGATTCTGTAAAAATGACTGCAAATTCATAAGACTAGACCAGTCATTTCTTGCCTAAAAACATAGAAAACTCCCCTTCAACTACAAACCCCCTCGCAGGTGGAATACATTTGTCTACAAAATGCCTTATTACTAAAAGTAAATTGCATTGAGGCACATAGACTATTCATCTCGAAAATTCCACACAAACCCAAACCATGGTAAACAAATACTATTTGTATCATTACCAGACTCACTGGTCAGACAAGACATTAAGTTCACTTTCTTTTTTATTTTTACCATCACAGGTCAATGGAAAATTACAAGCCTTAATTTAAATTCCCCGTTATTCTGTACATACATTCCTCTACTACATATCATTTCAATGTAGCCAGTTTAATTGTAAATTACGGGTCCTGAGAAGAGAGCTTTATTGCATTTCTCATTTGCAGTTGTTTACACTTTGCTATCAATATTTTCCCACCAATATGCAATTCAGAGGCTGTTACGCTGACACTAATGCTAATGGGTTATATTATGCTTCTGTTCCACTACAGTGCACGTTTTTTAAAAAACATAAAGAGCCCATTTTGCAGATGTTCATATAGCCTCACAGCACTGAGTTGCTTCTATTCTGCACTGAAAGTAAACCCAGACATTCTCCCTCCCCAGTCAGCTTCAATTCAGAAATTTCAGAAATATCTAAATTAATTGAGTCCTGAGACTTTCACTCCATTTTCATGGTCCAAACAAAGGACAGGCATGTGTAGTCCTGTCGATGGAAAAGAATGGTGTGCTTACAGCAATACCAAATCAAACCGCAAAAGCAGAAGAGCAGATGTCTCCAGAAAGAATGAGCCCCAAGATTATCATTACTGAACTGCCCAGTACCTCAATGTCAATACCGATCACAAAAAAGGAGTTGTAAAGAGCCAACGCCACAGGGGCAGCACATCTGTCCCAGCAGCATAACTCAGTCCCATACCTGGACGGGAGTGTGACAGCTTGCTTCGAAAGGGAGAAGAATCCTCAGTGAAGGAAAACAAACTTAATCTCCCTGGAGTTCAAATGGGAAGTGTAGAGAACACTACTTATTGATCTCATCCCACAACAAGGCACTTGTATTTTATCACCAGTAAATAGTCCTTGTGAGCCTTTTCAGGGACTCAAGGCAGCTAAGATAAGAACACATTTTTCCCTGATCCTTTTACTTAAAAATAACTTGTAAGTTACACACACGCGCGCGCGCGCGCGCGCGCGCACACACACACACACACACACACACACACACACAATATTTTTTTTAAAAATGAAAGATGTCCTAGTAGCCAAGTAGGGGGCTAGCAAGTCTACCTACCACTGCTGAGATCTGTCCTGGGTATTGATTGAATATAGGACCTAAGGGAGTTTCCTTCTCTCACTGACTCCATGGCACCCATGGAAAGACCAGGCTGATAAAGCCAGTGCTGTACCTCATGCGAGTTCCACAGAGCTCATAATAAACAAATGTGCACTTGAAACAAGAAGATTGTGCTGAAATGCTTGGAAACAACACGCCGAACTAATAATAAGCAGAAGAGGTTGACAAAGCTGAAGAGGCTATGGAGACTTGGTCATTCTGAGTATGCCTCTGGAAAATACTTCAGTGCCAATTCTCAGTGATGGAGCCAGAGTCCAAAACCCCACAAGTACTAGGCTTATTGCCAGTTTTCATCTGATTTTATGTTGGAGCTTGAGGCAATTTTACATTCATGTTCACAACCTTATCTCTTTGTCATTTTTTTCTTTTTCTTTTATAGTATTTTGCATGTTGTGGTGACTAATATAAAGCCCATACCTATATCCAAAACAGGGCAAACATAAAGAGCTTTGTTTTGTTGGAAATAATCAAAGCAGTATCACAATAACTATTAGTCATTGCTTTCATCATTTGTTTATCTAGAATTATGCAAATTATAGTTCCAAACCAGCCAGCTGAAATCTGTCTCCCACTCTATGCTCTACATCCAATCTCCAAACTTCCCTGCTTTGAAAATAGCTGCTTTCAGAATAGTAAGATGATAGTGAGCCAGATAAAGCTAATATGTAGCCTAAAAGGAGCATAAAGAACGCCTACCATTAGAATTTTTTCTTTTTCTTCTTTCTTGAGGATCCTAAATCATAGTAGATCCAGGTCTTGTAGAGCCTACAAATTATACAATTGATGACCTCTCTGAGAATGAGAATACATGTTCTTCAAAAACATATGTCCATGTCAACACATTGCTAGGGCACCTCTCAGAAACTTGGAAGGAGCCAATGTAAGTGTGGGGGTCCGAACCTTAAATAAATCAGCCTCTAGCCTTATGTAATAGAACGAGTGTGGATTTCCAGGACTCTCACTCTTCCTCAGACAACCCTCCATCCTACTTCTCATAATCTTCTCCTGCTTTTTCCCCCTGATCCTTTCCTTTCTGGCCTACTTATTCTGGAACCTGGATTAGGCAGGAATATCAGAACATGCCCTAGCTCTACGAGGAAACCTAATAGGCACCAGTCCTCTTTCCCAAAAATTCTAATGAACTTAAGAGAAAATAAGATCAAGGAATGAAATTGTTTCCTTGATTTCAATTTTCAAACTATGCTTACTTTTCTTATTCAAAGACCAGAGGAAAGAAAATCAGAGACCAGCCTATGCCAGTGACAACTAAAGAAACCTGTCAGTTCCATTTCATCACACTCTATTCTCATTTATTCCTAAGAAAAATTTGACCAAGGATCTAGCAAATTCTAATTTTAATTAGAGCAAGGAGTGAATTAACAACTTTAGCTGCCAGCACAAACAAAAGCCTAGAGAAGCCAGTTTGGCCCCTTTGCAGTCAGCAACATCACCTATCTCCAGTGCCTGATATCTCTCTGCATACAGAACAGCCACCCAGGGGAAAGCTGAGTAGGAGGTGAAAGGAAATGTAGCTGCTGTCAAAAAAGGGATGCAGCAACTTTTATAGTCCCAGCAGTGTGTGGAGCCCAGGACCAACGAGCATTAAGTCACTTAAATGCTTCACAGAGAATGGAGCGCAATCATCATTGGGTAGGTCAGGAGATGGACAGCCTTTGGGTGCATGGAAAGGCACCCAGTAATCCAGCTTTGGACCTCTGAATCAGCACCTGTACTACAAGTTCAATGTGAATGCTATGATGTCAATATAGTTTTAGCCCACGCTGAAAGTCAACAGATGGAAAAATAAGAGATTGGAAAACCGTGGGAGTAATTAATGTTCTACCCCAAGCATCCTATTACAGGATGATCTTCCTTAGCACCCCCTCCCTCCCCCCAAGTCTGCTCTTCTTAGGGTCTCTCACTGTTTTACCCAAGGCAGCAACTGCCACCACTGTTGATTCCTCCCCTCATTAACCACACATCCAAATCGATGTCAAACCCTGTCAATTTCATCTCTAAAATATCCCTTGAATCTGCCCCCTTTCCTTTCTATTCTCACTGCTACTGCTTTCATTAGGATTTGTGTTCATTTTTCTCTGGATTGTAACATTACACTTCTGCTGGTTTCCCAATTTTCAAATTCGCATTTCTCTAATTTGTCTTCAAATTGTTAATAGTTACTTTCCGAACAGATCTATGGGCTTCACTCTACATGTATCTCTATAAAAACTTTCAGTTGCTCCTCATTGCTTTAAATAAAAATCATTTGTCAAGGCTCAAATCTAGCTCACAGACTCACCTTGTAACGCTCTCTCCCAAGCCCTCTCTGTACTAGCTCCATGAACCTCTTTGTTTTTTCTTTTCTTTTCATTTCCATGCCTTTGCTGACTCTCTGCTTGGAAAATCTCTCATCAGGATTCAGGTTAAATGTAACATTTTCTTTGAAACTTCATCTGACCCCCCTGCCTCCTAGCCAAGTTAATATATCCTTCCTCTGGTCTCTCTTGCAGATAATTCTGCCTCAAAGGGTAATTTTCTACATCCATGTTCCACTCACTAGCGTACAGGTTCTATTCATCTCTGTGTCCCCAGAGCCCAGCACAGAGCTGAGTGTAAAGGTACTCTGTAAATACTGACTGAAATAATCTCTCTAAACATTCAGATTGATGTGTAGAGTAGATTTAGAGCAGAGGACTGCTAATTCTTGTGACACTGCTTTTGAAGTGTTGGAGTGTGAGTGCAAGGGCGTTGGGAGGTCAGTCAGCCATATGAAAATCACTTTGTTAATCAGAAAACCTTTGTAAACTAGAAGCAAGAACTGCTTCTACCTTGAATCTGTGCTCTTTTCTTTTTTAAAAATCCTGTAGCCAAATTTTTTGTTCTGATTCCTGTTGGGCACAAAAGTTCTCCCAAAGCAATAACCCCTGAAAGACTTAAGTACAGAAGTATCTCTTGAAGTTGATATATACCCTTCAGCCAACAAAACCCTTCTGTGGCCACAAAACCCTGCTTTGTCTCTTCAAGTACTAGTTACTGCCAGTACTATTAGAGTCAGCTAACTAGCCTCCCCTGTCTCCAGCAGGTAAACCAGCAGTCTCACCACATCTCCTGCTTCAATTAAACAATCCCAGTTAGCTGCAGGCTGCTACCTTTGAAAGTGACAAGAATTTACCTTTCAAGAAGTAATTATTCTTGTCAAAAATATCCTTCCCATATTCCACTCCTATTCCATTGCTACATCTGTGCAGAGTAGAAATTAAAAGATTTGAATATTTATTTTATTAGTCATCCACACACAAAAACACCAATTTGAAAGAAAACCTGCACTCCTATGTTCACTGTAGCACTATTTACAAAAGCCAAGACATGGAAACAACCTAAACGGCCCAAAACAGATGAATGAATCAAACAGATGTGGTACATGCTCACAATGAAATACTACTCAGAGATCAAAAAAGATAAACTCATGTCATTTGTGCAACATGGGTGGATCTGGAAGGAATTATTCTAAGCAAAGTGAGCCAGAGGAGAAAGAGAAATCCAGATGATTTCACATATATGTGGGATCTAGAGAAACCAAACAAAGGGACAGAAAAACAGACAAAACTTGAAGCTGACCACAGATCTGAGACATACAGCTGGGGAGAGGGAGGGGTCAAAACAGGGAGGGAAGAGCACAAGAGACTGTGGTGATGGGTCACAGGTGCCATTGTGGTGAGAAAACTACCTCCAGGGACTACATCTGAGGGGAGAAGTCAAATATTATCCAACACTTAGCAAAGATACAAAAAAATAAACAAATGAATTAGTAGGAAAAAATAGTCTGGTGGGTTGTACTCTTATTCCCTATCACCCATTTACTCCATTCCTGGTGAGAGGATCATCCATTCCCACCCACGGCCACGTGACTTCCTGTGCATCCCTGTAGGTGGAACGTATTGTCCCACCTTGCTTTGGCTAATGATACATAAGCAGCCCCGTGCCAAAAGCAGTTCAGGAGAGAAGTCAGGAGCTTTTGGAGTCAGTGTATATTTCCACCTCCACCACAATAAAGGTATGTACCGGGGTGGGACAATTCTCCCAGCTGGATCCAAGAGTAATGAGCACACACGTCTGTCTGCTTGGAAAAAGCTCTCCTCTTGATCAAGAAGAGGTGAATCATTAACTAAAGCAAGGAATGAATTAACTTTAGCCAGTTTTATCCCAGAAGAGCTGTCACCAACCAACAGCCAATGTATAACTGATATTGTCATTTACACATTAAAATATTAGACATTCAAAACAGTTTTATGCAAATATATTTTAAATATATATTTTTATAAGAAAATTCATATGAATCAATAAAAAGAATACACCAAGAGAAAACCAATTAGCAGATGATGAAATATTTAGATTTGCTACTACTTTAAAAATTAAATGAAAGTAAAAGTGTGATTGTTTTGTACACTTAAAATACTTGCAGCTAAAATTATTTGGGTTTTTGTTTGCTTTGGTTTGTTTCAGACTGTTATTCCTATTATTCCCACTGGGCGAGAAATTATGTAAATTTTAAAAACATAAAACATACTATAACTATATACATTTCAAGGATAAGTATAAAGAATAAACACATATAAATGTTTGAACAATGAATGGAGAGTCATACATTAAATGTGTAGGAATGGATGTGGAGCAAGGATGATTGGAGGTAGTGTGGGAAGGGAGCAGCAAAACAAATAAATGTGTTAAGTGCCTTCATGGTGATGACCACTGCCCTGGTCCAAGAAATGTGACCAACTCTATTTGGATGCCTGAGGTCCAATATATTTTGAAAGAATTAAACATTCAGTTCAAGTAACTGGAAAAAACAGAAACAACAGTAAGAAAGTATGTGAAAGAGACATTAAAAATAGATATAAACAATCTGAAAGGACTCTATCCTGCCACAGATAGGATCCAGAATAAGGGACCTAAAAGTGAGTTCTAGCATACTTTCAAAAGAACAAAACTCTCTACACAAAACTACTGTGAAGAATGGAAAAAGAGGCCTCCCTGGTGACGCAGCGGTTAAGTGCTGAGCTGTGGAGCTGACTCCTGGCTGGGGAGATTCCCACATGGCGTGGCAGACCTCTCCTGCCTCGCCAGCTGCTCCCCTCAGCAGTGTATTTCCATCGATCTGCCTGTTCTGCCCCCCACTCTGTCTCTGGTGAACCCTCTTGCCGCCCCACGCCTCTGGCCTGTACCACAGCTTATATGCATGCATAAATAAATCTTTTTAAAAAAAAAAGAATAGAAAAAGAGAAGGAAAACTATCCATTAATTTTATGATTACAGAATAACTTTTATGCCAATACTAAAAAATAGCACTAAAAAGTAAATTACATGTCAATATTATCTTTATATATGTAAATATCTTAAATAAATATAACAAGCTGAATATACAAGGAACTACATATATGAGAAGAATTTAATTTAGAAGTATAAAATGATTCAATATTTAAAAATCTTAAAGTGTTTTTAAAAAGAGAAAACAGTTTACACCTTTTGTTAAAATATGTGTACTTCAAAATCAAGCCTAAGTAAATAATAGACAACTTTATTCACAAAAATGTTCAGTGATATTATACATAGCAGTGAAAATTTAAATCTAAGTGTTTACCTGTTGCTCTTATTAAGCAAATTATGATACAGTGACTCAACTGAATATTATACAGCTATAAAATGTTTACAAAGGAAAACATTTTTAAAATGCCATGATAGATCTCTGACACTAAAGATTTTAAAATTTAAGATTTCATTACTGAGGTTTACTCTAATCACTGTATTTAATTTTACAAGGTACTTCTAACACCAGAACACCCTCTAACCATCTAAATCTCTTACTCAGCTTGATTTTTTTTTCTTTTCTATGTAAAATGTATCAATTTCAAGGAAACTGGATGATTTACATATTTATATTTACATTTACCAGAAATATAATTTCCTGTCTCTTCCTATCACAATATTATCTCAACAAGGAAAATATCCTATTTGGTTTGCTGTTGAAACTCAAGTACCTAGAAGTGCCCAGCAAATTTACATAGCTCAAATGAATGAATGAATTTAACTTCAGGTATTTTGATTATTTGAAAGTGGCCTCAAATTTTGACTTATAAAAATATGTGATTATATCGAGGCAAGACTTTAACTCACAGGTACTATGAATCAAATGTAGAAGAAGAGAACACAGAGGAGGTGTCTCGCACTGGAATCAGTGTGGTTTTATTGTTCTCTTCACATTTTAAGAGAAAATTACATGCTATGAACAGTATACTTCTCAGTGATAAAAGGAACAAATTACTGATACGTGTAACATGAATGAGTCTTAAATGTATTCCGCTGAATGAAAGAAGCCAGAAAGAATGAGTTAATATTGTAGGATCCCTTTCATATAAAATTCTGGAAAATATACAGAATGGTAGGAAACAGGTAAGTTGTTACCCAGGGAGGGATGACTGTCACAAGGTAAGATAAAACCTTTGGGGGTGATGGAAATGTGCAATATCTTGATTGTGATGATAATTTCATGGGTGTATATATCTGTCATATATCATCAAATTTTCTACTTTATGTATGAGAAATTTATTGTACAAATAATTCCTGAATAAATTTGTTTTAAAAAGGGGGGGTTGAAAAATACATGATACTAATGAATTTAAGCATCATCAAAATTTTCAATATAAGTGGGCTGCCCAAGGGGAATACAAAATGTAAAAGACATAAATAACAATAAAAAAATTTTTCAATATAAATCTTTGATAAATTTCAACAGTATTTAACAATGTTAAATTTTAAAATCAGAAATGAGTCATATGGGCATAATGATTATAACTACATAATGCTAAAAAGGAAAAATATAGAAAAAAAATGACCAAAGTTTGCTAACAAAAAATGTTAGCAAAAATGCTAACATTATTGGGGATTCAATGATGATGTCCTATGGTGCTTTCTTTCCTTCTTTCCACTTCTCCGAAGTTTTTCAATTTCCTCTAACATATTACTTTTACAATAGAAAAAATATTTTTAATGACCCAGATAAAAAAAAAATTCAAGACTTAAGGAAGTCTTGAATTCCTTACATAAGCAGCCATATTTGCAGAAACACAAGACTCACAGTGAAGTATCTCTGAAGAGTTCACTATAATTCTTGGTTGGTTTAGAGTCTTAAGAAGTTCTCTTGGGGGCCTCCCTGATGGCGAAAGGGGTTAAGTCTCAGCACTATGAAGCTATTGCCAGCTACTGGGGCATGAGTTTGATCCCCAGCCAGGGAGCTAACCCACATGGCACAGCAGACCTCTCCTGTCTCGCCCACTGCTCCCCTCAGCAGTGTGTTTCAGTAGATCTGCCTGTTCTGCTCCCCACTCTGTCTCTGATAAATCCTCTTGCCCCCCCCCCTTGACCCAGTAGCCTACACCCCAGCTCTTATATGCATAAATAAATCTTAAAAAAAAAGTTTTCTTGGATTCTTTATTAAAAAATTGATATTTAATGATACAGGATGCTTTTCAGGGACATTGCCAATTGTTTGAGTTTTCTCTTTTACCACATTAATATGAGGAATAAGTGAAAAATAATTGACTTTGTGATGTTCGGTTCTCCTTAAACTCCTGGTATAAACTAACAGTTGTGTAATATGTTTAATACATTTTAAACTGGGCTAAGCCTGATGTTTTAGTTTTTGGATATCTACTCATACATTAAATGAAACTATAAGCAAAACAAATATGTTAATATATTTACTCTTGTAATCAAGCATCATATCTGACCCATCTTTCATAACGTCACATAATTAATCATCCTGAATCATTCTTTTCACTTCCCAACTCAAGAACCTACAGTGATAAATGTACAGATCTTAAATGTTCTCACCACCAAAAAAAAAAAAACAAACAAAAAAAAACGTAATTAAGTGAGACAATGGATGTGTTAACTCACCTTATTGTGGTAATCATTTCACAACATATATGTGTATCAAATCATTGCATTGTACATCTTAAACTTACACAGTACTATATGTCTCAATCAAACTGAGAGAAAAAAGAATGTACAGTGGTTTCTCACCATCCAACATATTAAATCAAAGTCATTCTGTGTACACAGTACTACCATAACTCATTTCCATTAATTTGCTAAGTCTTGAGTTTTGAAGTAAGCAGGACAGTAAAGTATTTGAATACTATAAATATGACTTAAATAGTTTTTAAACCTCAGACACATAAATGTTGGGTTATCAACCACCATAGCAATTGTAACCAGCATCAGAACTGAATATTTTCCTTTTTAAAATGTAAAATTCAGGACAGAATTTTCTTTTTGCTAGCTATCACCTTTTTTCCCCTCAGAGTATTCTTTAAGGTGATAAATGTTTGATAGTTATATTTTAAAAGGTTGTTCATAATATGTTTAACTTTTTAAAAATATATTTAGGTCTGAAATTCCTTGTAAAGAAAAGAAGAGAGATACTTTGGGGACCTGAAATTTTCACTTACATATAAAAGACCTTTGCATTAGACAGCGGATACCATGACCTCTACAGTAATGTGTGTGTATACATATATGTATCTCCAAAGAAGTAACTTCTTTTCAAATATCACCATATAATGCTCTAAGTGTCTGAGTTTAGCTAATAGTGAAAAATTATCTTCTTTACTAAAGCAATTAAGATACAAATACTATCACTATGAAAAAAGAACTCCCTGGAAATTCTTTTTTTGCAAAAGCAACATTCTTAGACATGATGTTCTACTATAGGAAAACATTTCTTAAAATATGGAATTATTTTTTAGCAAAGAAATCGCTGCTACAAATTTGGTAAAATTGACCAGTCTGTTTTATCCCTGTCAGAAATGTCTGGGTGGAGCAAGATTTTAATATCATACCTAATTGATAAATCAATTAAATCAACAGATGAGTGCTGACTGAATAAGGTGCTTTATCACTTAGGGTTCAGAGGAGCAGAAATACAGTGGGTGATACAGAATAAGGAAACCTATGTAATTGTGTGTGTGAGCTATTGTTTTTGCCTCCATATTGGGCCTGAAGGTAGTAGGAGCAGTAGCACAGCAGAAAATATGTGTTTATAGCAGAGAAGAGCTAAAACAAGCTGGAAGGTAAGAGGGCCAAGTGGAACTAACAAGGACACTGGAACCCTCATTTCTCTCATCACCTCCTTCCTTGCTGGTGAGAGTGGCATGTGAGATAATGGTGTGATTGGCAGGGCCCAGAATAGGACTGAGAAAATCTGAAGGAAGATGGGGATAAGAGGAAGGAGGAAGGTGGTACAAAGATGACCCTGCTACTGCTCCACACCACCCAGGTAAGCCAGCAAATAATGTCACAGTATCTGGCCTTTCACAGACATCTGACTGCTACTATATTCGCACCTTCCAAATACAAGTCAAATTTTCCTTAAGGTTCACTCTAATGCTGCCAGAACCATACCTGGAAAAGAATTCTCAGTGACATGGTTCCAACTGGGTTAGGTTGACAGGGAACAAACCAACACAGAAACTGGTTCTCTCTCTCTCTCTCTCTCTCTCTCTCTCTCTCTCTCTCTCTCTCTCTCTCTCTCTCTATCTCTATCTCTATCTCTATCTCTATCTCTATCTCTCAATATTGATGGGTCCCTTCCCTCTTACCTCAAGCCATTGCATATATTTTAGAAGGTTCTTGAGATGTCCATGAAATATTTAGAGAAGAATATTTAATTGATTTTG
>PVIJ01016678.1:0-31940 GCA_004024925.1 Scalopus aquaticus | reverse complement strand
TTTTTTATTTTTTATTTATACATACAAGCTGGGGTGCAGGCCAGAGGTGTGGGGCGGCGAGAGGGTTCACCAGAGACAGAGCGGGTAGCAGAACAGGCAGATCAGAAATACACTGCTGAGGGGAGCAGCGGGCAAGGCAGGAGAGGTCTGCCGCACCATGTGGGATTCTCCCTGGCCGGGCGTCGAACTCGCGTCACCGCTGCCGACAGCTCCACAGTGCAGCGCTTAACCGCTGCGCCACCAGGGAGGCCCGATTAAATCTTTTTTTAATTTTAGAAACTTATTTTATCATCTGTCCTTATTGCTTTCTCTTTCTCTACACATACAACACAAAACCACACATATACTTATTTTCCCCATGCCATTTAAAAGTGGTGTATGTAATTCTTTACTTCAGTGTGTAGTTCCTAAAACAAATGGTATTTTCTTACATAATCACAGTACAATTTTTAACTTCAGTAAATTTAACACTGATCTTTTTTCTAATTTCTTTTGAATATTCTAATTTTGTCAATTACCCAAGAATGTCTTTCAGAGCATTTTCCTTTCCAAAAAGGATCCAGACTAGGATCACGTATTGCAATTAGTTGTATCTCTTTAGTCACCTCTTACATGGAACATTTTCTCTGTCATTTACTTTTGTGCCATTGATATCTTTGGAGAATATGTTCCCCTCCCTCAGCTTTTGTTGTTTTTAAAGAAAATGACTCTTCCTTTTGTTTGTCTGATGTGTCCTTAGATTTTGCATTATTGGGGAGAATACTATAAAGATGATGCCTCTCAGGACATCACATCTAGTGTCATGGGATATACACCCACTGCTCACTGGCAAGGTGCGTTTTGGGTTCTATCTTAGACACTGCAAATTCTATCTTGTTAGATACTCCAGATTCTATCTTGTTAGATATTCCAGATTCTATTTTCCTCCAAAGAATGTTTCGTTTTGCTTTAAGTAACTTAGTTTGGACCAAACTGACTTTTGGACAGCTGCTCAACTCTCAGTTTAGCTCCCCATCTTTAGTTGAGCAGTCTGGAGTCTGCCTATGGAAAGCAAGGTTCAGGGATTAGTCAGAAGACTTCGGCAAATTTATACATAGTATTTGGAGCTACTGTTTCTCTGTCTCCTTTATAAGATTCTCCTTCGCATTCCAGTGGCTGCAGTTGCCGTGAACTCTGTCCTCTGGTTCCTTTGGCAAGAAAGTTTTCTACCCGAGTTTTGGTGACCTCACAGAGTGTAAATCAAAGAGCAGTAAAAGTAGGAAACTCACCCTGTCACAAATGTTGACTTCCCTCCAGAATTTGCCTGCTTTAGTTGAATCTAGTATCATCAGGCAGTGGGTCTTGTTTTAGTTTAATTTTGTCTAGAGTTTACAGTTATCTGTAAAGAGGTTGGTCTGATAGAAACTTATCTGGCCACACTGAAAGCATAATACCAGTAACATTAAGGTATTTTCTGATTTCTTCATTATTTCTTTTTTCCCTTGCAACTAATAAGCAAATCAAAATTTACCCCTTAGACTTAATGATCTTGCCTGAGCCCAACTTTTGTTATGAGGTTGCAAAAAGATTATTTTCTAACTCTAGCTAGTTGATTTTTAGCATTCTATTGCAAGCAAGAGCTATCTCCACCCATCCATCCATCCATCCATCCAACCATCCATCCGCTATCTAACTACCGACTCACCTACCTACCTATCTATTGATATCTATCAATCATGTGGATGGGCTCATCCAATCCTATTTTCAATACTTTATATTTCATTATGTTCATAATTATTCTGGCATGCAAATTATTCTAGATTTGGCCAGTGGGAGCTTCTTCAAGCTGGTTCCTATATTCCATGACATGTTTTCATATTCTTCTGATCATTATATGTTCCAAGTTCATCCTGTACTTGCACTGCCCGTGCCCCAGAATCATTCATTTCTCCGAAGCACCCTATTATGCTTATTATTAGTGCAATGTCTTTACTTCTAGACTCTCTCTGCAGATAGGACATATAGGCATGTATACATAAACACACATACATATGTAATGCTGTACCTTCAAGGATTTATATATACATATACATTTTAGAAATCATGAGTCTAATACCTTCAAGTTCAATCCATCCCCTGAAGGTTCTTCCTTGCCTTCCCCCTTTCATATTTCCATAGTGAGAACTCTGAGTCTACCAATAACAATTTACTTATTTGTTCAATTCTATAATACATCTAAAACAATTTCAGAATTGTTTTGTCCACACAATTACAAAAAGCAAAGCCTACTAAAAAGAGTTCAGTATTTGTTTATTTCTTCCTAACTTCACCCAAGACTAGTGGCATATAAACACATATACTACATTCATAAGCGACTTGAATTATTTTTTAAATCCCCTCAGTATGACTATGTCAGTCATTTGAAATATAATTCATGTTTCAGTTAGTTCCATCTTTGATTTCATTTTCTTTTTTGAATATGGAAAATATTAACATGTTTCCAAAAGTCAAAACTACCAAAAAGGCAAGTCCAGAGTGCAATCTCTATTGCTGAATTTTGGAAGTGAATAACTACGGCCTGCTGGGAACACGACTTCTAACGTGGCTGGAAGGCCGTGGTCATTTTTGCTGGTTACAAGTAGGGTCTCTGGAACCAGAGGGAGCATTCAGTTATTCTTAAAATTCAAGGCGTTTATGATCAAGATAAAACTGAATTCCTTCTAGGCAAGAGATGCACTTATGTGCACAAAGCAAAGAACACAATGACTGGTGGCAAACCAAATAAAAGTAGAGTATTCTGGGGAAAGGTAATTCCTGCCCATGGAAATAACCGCATGTTTCAGGCCAAATTCCAATTGCTTTGGACACACAATGTATGTGATGCTGTACCTTTCAAGGATTTAAAATTACTGAAAGTCAATAAATAAAAGTGGATTTGTCCTTTTGTTTAAAAAAAAAAAAAGGCATTGGGCATCCCTGGTGCAACGGGTTAAGTCTCAGCACTATGAGGCTATCCGCAGCCACTGTAGCATGAGCTTGATACCTGACCAAGGAGCTTCCCAATGGCACAGCAGAGCTCTCCACCTTGCCTTCTGCTCCCCTCAGCAGTGTATTTCAGTAGCTCTACCTGTTCTGCTCCCCACTCTCTCTCTGGTGAATTCTCTCACCCCCACATCTCTGGCCTACACCCCTGTTCTTGTATGCATAAATAAAAATAAATCTTTAAAAAAAAAAGAATTATATTTAAGTGATTTTACTGTGATAAATAATACTGCATTGAATAATCAAATACATATGTATTTCCAGATCAGAACTATGATATCAGAATAAATTCTGAGAAGTAGAATTTTTGGATCAAACATTAAATACCTATGTATTTATTTATTAGCGACTGCCAATTCCCCTGTTTAGGGGCTGTACCATTTTGCATTCCTACAATAGGAGAGCTGCCACAACTTGGTCAATAAAGTGTATTGCTGAGTTTTTCAAGTTTTGTTTATCTGACAGATGAGAAAGAAATGGCATCTTAGTGGAGTTTTGATTTGCATACTTCTTAAAATAAAATTGAGCATCCTTTCATGTGTTTAAAGATCATTTTTATATCCTTTCATGAACTACCTATTCATTTCTTTTGTCTGCTTTTCTATAGAATCTTTATAGACCAAGGATTATTAACATGGGCTCAGAGAACACAGAATGTAGAGGATATCTATGACATTAATTTGGGGAAGAAATGCACTCTTATTTTTACTAAGCTCGAACTGAAATTTAGGATTTCCTTTCATCGTGAATAAAGACAAAAAGTAGTATCAGTACAACCTATACTTGATGGTCAACGGGAATCAGGTAATTTTGCATTATTTTACAGTTATAAATATCTTCATATTATCACTTTTCATTCATCTCTTCTTTAAATCAAGGACTTAAAAGAACTGCCAGCACACTGCGCGGTTACAAGCTTCCCATCCGCAACTGCGCCACATGTGATGCAGCTGGGCAACCACCAGACAGTGCTGCACCCGAGAGTCATTCGGGCACCAAATTGTAAAAATCACGGAATTTCTCACTGGGGACCAAGAGACCTATGCTGTTTTCCAGTAGGTTCTTACTTACAAGATTCTCTATCACTGTCTTTGAAGAGAAATAGCTATAAACCCCCACACCTATTAGAATTCTCAAAAATTTATTTCTATCCTGATGGTATCAAAGTTGTATCATGGATCAGAATCCTTTCTAATTTACTATAAACCACATAAAAGATGTTCATCCAGTCAGAGATGAATTCACTGACCTTAAGACAAAAAAGTTACTGTGACTAGAATAAAATGGAAAAGTCTTAAAGAATTCTGGTTGTCCTTGAGAGAAGCTTATCTTTCCTTAGAAACAAGCTTAAAATGTTTAAGTAAATTTGTTGATTTTTAAAGATTTATTTTATTTTATTATGCATACAAGAATGGGGGTGTAGGCAAGAGGTGCAGGGGTGAGAGGATTCACCAGAGACAGAGCGGGGACCAGAACAGGCAGATATACTGAAATACACTGCTGAGAGCAGCAGGCGAGACAGATGAGATCTGTTGCGCCACATGGGTTAGCTCCCTGACTGGGGATCGAACTCATGCTGCAGTGGCTGGTGACAGCTTGACAGCGATGAGACTTAACCCCTGCACCACCAGGGAGGCCCAAAATGTTTAAGTAAATTTGTAAGAAAATATATTGTCAATCAGAATTTTCCAAACTAGTAAGCATCAAAACAAAAACTCCAATCAATTGGAGGTCTGATTTATGGAAGTCCTTCTCACAATTTAATGTTCTTAGTGAAGTTAAGCAACAATAACTCATACTGGTGCTTAAATAATACAATTTAACTCTATTTGCTTGTGGTTTAATCTTATTATTTAAAGCACTTCTAAAGAAGACATATATTACTATATCACACATCTGTTTTCATGTTTTAGTAACTATACTTCTCTGGTATTGGTTGTCTCTGTAATTATATACACTATGCTTTACACATTTAAAAGCATTTTTAAGGTACATAGACTTAGACTGCCTAAGGGGTCCCTGGCACAAAAAAGGTTAAGAGAATTTCTGCTCTAGACTCTTCAACCAAATGCAACGGCTCTAAGATAACCAGAGTTAATAACCCATAAATACTCTCTTGTGCCACATGTCACAGCTCACAAGCTCCCCCAACTGAACAAAATGCTCACTGGAGAATGTTCTTAAGAGAGACAGAAGAGTTTTAGTGCTAAATAAGGGCACTGTTTATTGCACTACCCAGAAAGCTTTGGAGTCACTTACCATCAGTAGAATGCACATGGGAGCTGCCAATCTGGTCCACAAGCAACATGAAAACGAAGCCCAGTACTAGGGAAACACCAATGTAGGCGTGCAGTTGTGTGTGGTCGTGACCGTGCTCACGTTCATGGGCAACTGGCATTTCCGCTTTGTCTGATGCAATCACGTTCTGTGTTTCACTTGATTGGTGGTGGTTTCCTACAGAAGAATGAACCATAAAGAGAAAATGTGACAACCCCTTTAAACCATTTTCCATTTCCAAGATGCTTCCATTCTTTTGCATTTCAAGCTCTTTTTTTTTTTTACTGCCCAGATACCATTTCCTAGAATGTAATCCAGTCAATCATAATCATAAACTCCTTCAATTTAAAGTACATGATGAAAAAAATTCCCAAGTATCTTTTCCTTTTGGCACACACACCTTTCAACTGCTGATTAATCTCAAAACATAGGAAGTGGAAACAAACCACCACAAACAAAAAGTTCTATTTCAGGGGCTATCATCCTAAATCCGCCTTTGGTTGAAAAATTCATGCTAATCTCATGAAGCTACAGTGTATTTTATTCTGATGAAAACAGGCAAATGGAGAGCAATAACACTGAAAATAATTGCAATCACAAGTCATCTACTTTTATACCAAGGCTGATTGAAAAACTGCAAATAACATGCAAACTGAGTATGAAACTTTAGCTTTAAAAACACCAGGAAGCAATCACTAACTGGAAATCAAAAGGGCAGTCTATAAAGCACATCCTTTAGTGTTCATTCACTTCTAAATATACTATGATTCCTATGAGCCTCTGAATTATAACAAATGACACCTGGCCAAGAAATACACTACTAGTTTATATTCATATATTTGAAACCCAAAGCATAAATGCTTCAAGAACAGAATCCTTATCTTTGCTGCATTTCTTGAATAGAGGCTAAAATACTAGTTATATATAGTTTGTAATTAGAGTAAGCATTTTCCACCTTTGATCAAATACATTGCACAAGCCAGTTGTAATATTTTAGATCCTGCCTCAATTCTTTAAAAGTCATTTTTGAGGGGCACAAAGCACATACCATGTGAAGATAATAAAAGTATATGTATTTTTCTAATTTCTAAAAGATTGTTTTGGTTTGTTCATAGTTTAAAAAAAATTTGGCAAAATATACATGAAATTTCCCCTTTTAAATGTATGTATGTTACTCATTCATGAAAGAACTTTCAGGTTATTATGTCTGTTTCATTTATGGCATTGCTGGGTAATTCATTAGCTGACACATAATTCACGTCATAGTCCCTGGTGCAAAGTAGACAAACCAATGGTGTCATCATTGATTATGACACGAGTCATTTGCTTCTCATACCACTAACAGGGTGTTCAGCAAATCATTATGGGTTTGATTCTTTCCTTAGTACTCATAATGGAATCCTTCCAGTAAATCCCATCAGTAGCTGAACTATTGATAAAACGGGAAGCACCACCCAAAAAAGGTAACAAAGAAGAGGCAGTCTGACTCTAAACAGATTAACTGCCTGGTAAAACAAAAGTAAACCTTCTTCGAGGATCACAGAGTTTCCAATTAAAATATTCAAAATGTACAAGATACAATCCAAAATTAGACACACAAACAAATAGGAAAAGTTGACTAATCAAGGGTAAAGACTCACTCCCAAGATAACTTAAGATACTGGAATACTCAAAAGACTTTAAAGCAGCTATTATAATTACGCTCCCTGAGGTATAAAACACATTTCAGATGTGTTTTCTAGTTTCTGTCTCGGTAGGAACCAAGCAAAAATTTTAGCACTGAGAACTGTAATATCTGAAACATTAAAAAGGCTGGATGAGCTCAGTAACAGAATTGAAATGAGAGAGGAAAGAATCAGCTACAATGATGGAATTTAATAGTACCAACAGACATCACATGAGTTACATTGTCTAAAATAGTTATTACTAATCTTTTAAGGAAATTTACCAAACCCTGGTCTAAACAAACCGATTAGAAGACAGATTGTCAAATCTGATTGAAAAAACATGATCCAACTGTGTGCTGTATATAAGAAATCTACTTTAATTATGACGAATGACACAGCTAGGTTAAAAGTAAAAGGATGGAAAAAGATATATCATACAAACACCAATCCAAGGAAAACCGGAGTGACTGTACTACTATAAGGTAAAATAGATAAAGCAGAGCAAGGAATAGCAGGATATTACATAATGACAAAAAAAGATCAATGTGCCAACAAGAAATAGCAATCCTAAACTTTTAGGCACCTAACCAAAGAATCAACAGGCATAAAGCAAAAACTGATAGAATAAAAAGAAGAAACAGACAAATCCACCATCATACTTTGAGACTTCAATATCCCTACTGCAGTAATCAATAGAACAAGCAGAAAATCAGCAAGAATATAGAAGACCAGTATTATCAAACAACTTGACCTAAATGACACTTATAGAATACTTCACCAAGTAACAGAATACACATTCTTTTCATCTGCCCCTGGAACATTACCCAAGATAAACCATATTTTGGACCATTAAAAAAAGCACTTAAAATTTATAAGCATTCAAATCATACCAAGGATGTCCTCTGACCATAATAAAATTCAACTGGAAATCAGTAACAAAGATTTGGGGGAGAAAAAAAACACCCAAATACTTGGAAATCAAATAACACTTCTAATAATGCATAAGTCACACAGGAATTTGCATGGAAAATTAGAAAGTATTTTGGTCTGAACGATGAGATCAGTGGTTGCCAAAGGTTCTGAGATAAAGGGAAAGGTGTCACTACAAAAGAAGAGTGTGACAGAAATGTTCTGTATTTTGATTACAGTGGCAGTAACAGGACTCTGCATTTGTCAGAACTTATAGATGTGTGTACCAAAAAGAGTGCATATAAAATTCATAAAAGAAAATAATACAAAAGATTTTTAATGATAGATACAGTTAGGACTGGAGAAAACATGATAAAAGGTTAAAGAGATTGGAAAGTTTAGTTTTACAAAAGCGGGCTTATAAAGCACATTGCATCAGTTTTCAAATGAATCCTGAAAATTCTTTCAGACCCAAAATCTGGAAAGCTGAAGATAAAGGACTGTAACCTGACCCATGTTAGCTAAATTTAACCATAAAGCTATACCTAATTTATAAGTGAATTGCACCTTAATAAAACTGAATTAAACAACAACAACCACAACTACTATGCCGGAAGCATTTCTTCCCCCTTACCTAATGTTTCCCAAATTGTCTAATTAGAATCATTTGACTTGTTCCCAGGTCAACTCCCCTGGAGATTCTAATTTGACAGTCTAGGTTGGGGGCAAAGAAAATAGACTTTTAAAACGTACTCCTCCTCAAAGAACTCTTACTATTAAACAAGTTTAGAAAACAATTACCATGCATAATTTTTTCTTAGCTACAAAGCCAAGCAAAAATTAAAATGTGTCTGTCTATTTAATCACAGTCTGAATGTTTTCTAGTATACCAAGATAGTGACAGTGGAATAAAAAAAAAAAAAATCCAAATGGTCTACTGGGATACGAAAGAAAACACTACCTTCTAAAAATATTTACTTTATATCTCATACTTCAAAATTTTCTACTTTAGGAGTGCTTTATAATATACACAGCAAATATGTATATCTTTATTTCCTAATAATACGTGTGATCAAAAAGGTAGAAACCACCGTTCTAAGGCTCCTTTCTCCCCCATGAAACACACACATCCTCAGCCTCAGTCTTGCATTAAGACTGCAAATATAACATCTGCCATCACTTTTGCCTAGTAAAAACATTCTACCTACTTTTAGACCCCATAAAAGCATCATCACTCTGCACAAAAGACAATTCTTTTCCTCTACCAAGATATAAAAAGTATTTAATGTACCTTTATCTAGTAAGAAATTTGGAAGGTATCTATCTTTTTATACTGTTCTTAAAGTCCAGCATAGTGTTGGCATTTGAGGATTCAGCTCCAATTTAACAGCTGTAAAGCTCTATGAAAAGCAGTCATCTGATTTTGCCGAGTCACAAATCTGAATCAAGCATGCACTCAAGTTGATGTAAAGGATGAAGTTACATAGGTGAGTGAACCCAGTTGTTTGCACAGCATTTACTCTCACACAGCTAAGCTGTTTTCTACTCATTATTAATTAGGATAAGGAAAACCTCTAATTTTTTAATTTATCCTTTACTGCAGGGATCTTCATCAATTATCAACAGGTTTTCTGTAAAGAGTCCTTGAATCCAAATGTGCATATGTATGTATATTTTCAGTCAAAGACACTAAAATACAATCACTGCTATGTAGTAATAACGGGAAGTTTGAGAAGTTTTACAGTGGGCCTTAAAAAAAAGGACTGTGATGCTAAGACTGGAATTCATGCATTTTTGTAAATAATTCTAAGTGCTATTCATGAGTTGGAACATTTGATTCACAAACAGTTCTAAGGAAGTGTTTGATGCTAAAGGTGTCCAAAGATCTCTTTCTAAGAACACTTCCCAGGAGAGAACTCTATGGCAAATTTGAGCTGTGTTCAGAAAAAATACCACTAAGCTTTTCCTTTCAACCTTCCATGTCAATAACATATTCCAAAGAAAGCCCTTCTCCCTCTCACCCTCAAGAATATCCTCATAAAGTGCGTGTACTCCTTCAGGCACGATGACCGCAAGGGCAGTTCCGCAGAGAAGACCAGCACCCAACACAGTCACCAGTTTTAGTCGCTCCTGGAAAGAAAAAATAAGGAACTGTTGAAAAGACTGATGAATGAATTGGGAAAAGTTTCTGAAGCATCTGTAATCAAGGCCATGAACTGTTCATTTGCGAAACCAAAATCTGTACTGGCCAGTGAACATGAAAAAGGGTCAGTTTCATGAATAATTAATGCCACTTAAAACAAGGAGATGCCATTTTTCAAGTTAACAGATTGGCACCATGTTGGGAAACCTGTCTACTATAAATGGTGGGGGAAAATGGGCATCTTTGTCTAGCACTGAAAAGAATATAAATTGCTGTGACCTAATGGACTGCAACTTGGCAATTTAAAGCCTCAAAAATGTGAATTCTTTGATCCAGCAATTTCACTTCTACAACTTCACCCCAAGAAAGAACGAACTATGCAAGGATGACCACTGTACCTATTAAAAATGCACACTTGAAGATAATATAAATGTCTAAGAAATGAAACTGGCTCAATTATAATACTTGGTTACAATACCACAACACTAAAGCATTAAAAAGTATGATACAGCTCTACTCATAATATAGAAAATCATGATGCACTGTTCTCAGAAAAAGAGGGTGGCAAACAGTATGTATTGATAATCTTATATTTGTGAGAAAAAAGTATACATATAAGTGGAATAAGAACATTTTAACACATTTTTACTTTGTTATTTATAAACAGATAACAATTTATAAAATATTTGTAATTTACTTATAATGAACATAATTACTCATACAACGAAAAAAGTGTGTAGTTCAATATTAAAATGTCCTTTGGGTTTTTTTTTTTAAAAATCATTTCATTTAAATAAGATGAACATAAAAAAGCAGATTCTTAATGAATAAAACTTGACATGAATAAATCTGCAGAGCCATCACCACAATCAATGCCATAAATGTTCTATGGTTATAATCTAACTCAATCCCATTTTTACTTCATACTCAGATTTCTTTGAGAGATTACCTCCTGACATAAAAGACTAAGTTGCAAAATTTCTTAAAGTAGTTATGTATCCTACATGGCTTCCATGAATCTTAGCACTATGAAAAATCACCTTAAAAAACTACAAGGGGTGGGGCCTCCCTCGTGGAGCTAGGGGTTAAGTCAGCACTATGAAGCTATCCACAGCCACTGCAGCAGGAGTTTGATCCCTGGCCAGGGAGCTGACCTACATTGCACAGCAGACCTCTCCTGTCCCGCCCGCTGCTCCCCTTAGCAGTGTATTTCTTTCAGTCCATCAGCCTGTTCTGCTCCCTACTCTGTCTCCCTCTGTCTCTGGTGAATCCTCTCACATCATCCCCCCCCACACCTCTGGCCTACACCCCAGCTCCTGTATGCATAAATAAATAAATCATTAATAAAAAAAACTACAAGGGGTAACTATGTATCTTATGAAAAAGTTTCAACAATTTAAAGGTATAGCATATACTTTACTTTACTGTTTTAGTTTCCCTTATGAGGTCAACAAAAATAACAGTAACTGTATTAGATCTACTGATTGAATACTACTGAACTTGTGACTGAGCTTGGGGAGAATACACACACACACACACACACACACACACACACACACACACACACACACACAGGAAAATGGTACTTAGCTAAAAGGATGGTTGAAACATTACTATTTCCCTGTTTGGGACAAGGAAGGGATCTATATTTTTTTGGGTCTCTATTGAAAACAGGAGAACTACAGCTACAATGTCAGCATCAAATAATTCTTGTGTTTAGCAAGAAGGGAGCTCCCCCCAAAGCCCCCCACCCAGCCCAGATTGGCGCTTCACACATTCGAGATGGCCATTAGCTACTTAAAAACAGTGTCTTCTGAATGCATCCAGTGTCAGGAGCACTGGCTTGGGAGACAGAACTGACACCATGGCCAAATTAGTTCACATCTCAGCATCTCAAATTTTCTTCTGTAAAGTAAGAATACATGTCTCATGAAGATATAAGAGAAAGTGATTAAAACCTATCAGAAAAATGGCACCAAACAACTGGTGCTACTATTTTAATACTGAGTTATTCTGAGAGTTTTTGTCTTTTCCAGGTTATTAAACTCACTAAAAAACTGCTAATCACAGCATTCATTTAAGACAGACAGAGCATGGAGAGTACAAGATGGAAAAACAGCTGTATTCTGTGTAGAAGGTGACAAAGTAATGACTTAGTCTTTTGTTGGTTCTAACCCAACCAACTTGACACTTTTGGAGATTCATATGAATTCACAATTCCTAAAAGTCATCATTGTTTTTAACACAATTCAAGAATATAAAATTTTACTCCTAAAGAAGGACAAAGATAAGGGTAAAACTGAACCTGACGAGGCATACCATTACATTTTAGGGACTTGGTTTCAGTAACTCTCCAACTCAAACTAATGAGTAAGTTGCCAGAGAAGAGAATTGTCCTGTCAGCATTTTGACTATGCTCTACTCTGGGAAATGGAAAGGAAAGATGTTCCTCCCTGCTTTTCAAATTAAGGAAGAAATATGAATGGGGAATACTTAAAAGAGTTATTTACCCTCAAGAATTACTTGGATAATAGCTCACAATCTACACAAAAATTAATTCTTGATGGATTATATAATTAAGATAAAACCAAAAACTCAAAAGGTTCTGGAAGAAAATGTAGAATATCTTTGTGATCTTGGGATTGATAAAGATTTCTTAAGAGGACATGAAGAACACAAACCACAAGAGAAAAAATTCAGCATCAAAATTGAAAAATATCTGATGATCCATTAAGAAAATGAACAGACACGGGTCTCCCTGGTGGCACAAGGGGTTAAGTCTCATCATTATGAAGCTATAAGCAGTCATTGCAGCAGGAGTTCAAGTTCAATCCCCGAGCAGGAAGCTAACCCACATGGCACAACAGATCTCTCCTGTCTTGCCTGCTGCTCCCCTCAGCAGTGTATTTCAGTCAATCCACCTGTTCTGCTCTCCACTCTGTCTCTGGTGAATCCTCACACCCTCCCCCCAACACCCCTGGCCTATACCCCAGCTCTTGAATGCACAAATAAAAAAAATCTTAAAAAAAAAAAAAGAAAATGAGCAGACAAGCTACATACTAGAATAAAATCTCCACAATACATATATCAACAATGGAAACACACACACACACACACACACACACACACACACACACACACGGGAGGTGATATGGTAACATTGTCCACATCCTCCCCTTCAGGTTAGAAGTGACAGAAATCAGAATTGGGGTTGCCTCTGGTAGCAGGGGATAATTGGACAAGGCAGTGCCAGGAGAGATTATCTGGAAAGTGGCACCAGGATATTTTTTAGAACAGTCTTCATCTTGGTTGAGATCTGAGTTATACTTGTCAGGATTCATCAAACTGTATGCAGGTCTATACCTTTACTCTACAAAATATTACAAAAAAAATATCTGGGTGGTAATTTACTCAATCAAGACTTCTGAAAGGATAATTTTAGAACTGTTTAATTTTAACATGGTTTCCTCATGACAGTTCTCAGATGAAGGAATATGAAAAAGTACTTAGTTTAGATTTTTAGAAAGACACAGGAAAGATTATTAATCGAGACACAAAAATCTAAAAGAAGGATATTAGTTACCAAAGTTATCGACATAGTTTAAGAGCTGGAACAAAATATAAGAAATAATCCTCTCAATATAGAGAGAATCAAAGGTCAAAGATGAAAGATGATTTGCCCAAGATAATACAAGGTTCGAAATCCAGAGGTATGACTAAATATGAAACTGCACTCAGCTGTTTCAGTACATTCCAAGACAAAGTCCATCAGCTGACACAATATATACAATCTGTAATATAAAATTTATCTCTCAGCCTCCCTGGTGGTCTAGGGGTTAAGTCTCAGTGCTATTACCACCACTATTTGAGTTTGATCCCCAGCTAGGGAGCTAACCCACATATGGTGCATAAGACCTCTTCTGTCTTGCCTGCTGCTCCCCTCAGCAGTGGATTTCAGTAGATCCACCTGTTCTGCTCCCCATTGTGTCTCTGGTGAACCCTCTCACCCCCTGTACCTCTGGCCTACACCCCAAATCACAAAAATAAAAAATCTCGAAAAAAAATAAATTTACCTCTCCAAAAAAGATAATATTCAGTCATACAATGTCTTTGAATAGTGTAAATCGGCAAAATCCCTTATCAACATCAAGAAGAAAATCAGAATTGCAATTAGTTATAACTGTTCTCTAGTAATAGTTTCCAAACTGTCCACGGCAAAATAAGGGAACTAAGAAACAAGTAATGAGCTTTTCATATTTTATTTCTTAATTGTAAAAGGCTCTTCTTTAATCTGAGATTTTATTTTACCTACCTTTTAGGATTAAAATAGTCTTTGTTTTAAGAAATGATGGTGACAGTAGTTTTTTATTTTTGTGCTCTTACATGGCAAAATTAAAAGCAGGCAATCCTGCATCAATTCTCCTGAATTTCAAAAATATTACTGGCCTGTGAAATCCAAAAGTCTGGAAACCCTGACCTACAATGTAAGCATGAGAGCTGTATTACAAGAAATTCACAAAGATTTGAGAATTTGTAGGAAGATAATCACTAAAGTAAACCTGAATCATCTAGTTTTTTTAATATTTCCTTGGAGTAAAGGTGTAAGAGCTAAAATTATTGTATTGTTTTCAGTTCATTTTGAAATTATGTAAAGCACACTATTTCTCAAATGAAATTAAACATGCACAGTCCTTGTTACCCCTTCCACCAAAATTTTAAATTTTGTGAGGGCAGAGATTTTTGCTTTTAATTTATTGCTGAATTCAGTTTACATGGCAGTATTCAGCACATAACAGATTCTCCCTAAACATTTATTGAAAGAATGACGCAAGGGGCTGGCGACGTGGAACCCACCACTTAGTCAATAGATAAAATCACAGGAATCTCTGTAGAATACTTGTGTTGGTGTTGGTTAATAGGCTTAAACATGCCTTGTAAGTGTAACTGCATCAAGAATTTTCAGTGGTTAACTGACTGAGAACTTATGATTTGGCTCAGGAGGTATACAACTATATATAACAAAGACCCACAACAGCAGTCCACCAAAGTTAACGAAAAACAGTGCTGTTATTTGTCTTATTAATGCAAACACCTTATATGACATCTACATTTTTTTCTATTTTTTATACATTTTACATCATTCTTCATTTTTGTACAATATATGCTTTCTCCCCTCAGGTTTAGTTCCCTTAAAATTCCCACTACCAATTCACCTGTGCACCATTACCATAGTCCTTTGTGCTCTTCCCTCCCGTTTGCTACCTCTCTCTTCCCCTCCCCTGTAGAATGTCTGATTTATAGTTGCCTGCTTTTTTAATTTTTATATTTTTTTTCCTGATCCCTTTTTTGGTTACCCTACATTCCTCCTATAAGTGAAACCAACTGATATTTTCCTTTTCCATTTTGCTTATTTCACTGAGCATAATCCCTTCCAGCTCCATCAAAGTTGCTGTGAATGGCATGAGTCCCATTGTGTATATATACCACATCTTCTCAATCCAGTCATCTATTTTTGGGCATTTGGGTTGTTTCCATATCTTGCTTATTGTAAATAGTGCTGCAATAAACATAGGGGTGCAGGTATCTTTTTGAATTAATGTTTTTGTGTCCTTTGGGTAGATTCCTAGGAGTGGAATTGCTAAGTCATATGGTCGCTCCATTTTTAGTAGTTTGAGGAACCTTCATACAACTTTCCAAGTGGTTGGACCAGTTTGCATTCCCACCAGCAGTGTAAGAGAGTTCCTTTTTCTCCACATCCTCGTCAACATTTATAATCTACATTTTTTTAATCTACATTTTTATCCACATTTATAATCTACATATTCAGTTGTTTCAATTTTCAGCTAAGCAATATGATTATTTGTACTACAAAACTTTTATCAGTCTGATAATTGTGTACTAACTTTTTCATGATAGAAAGGCAACACTTTTAAAGAAAAGCATCTGTAGTCAAAAATAAAAGCATCATTGCCATGTAGTTTCAGTTATTTTTTAAAAAGTCCTTTACGTCTAAATCATTTAACTCATTCTGATTAATTAAAAAATCAGAGATGTGGCTCCATGTTATCTGTACAGCTGTCTTCTTTCACACAACTTCACAAGTTGGGATTCAGTATCAAAACTGTGATTTATGTCAAAGTTATCAACATGTTCTCCCCTTCACTTACGGTAAATAACTAAAAGAGTATATTTAAATGAAGTACAAAGTCCAAATGTTGTTCAAGATGAAAAGAGTTCCCAAAGCAACAGTTTCTATCAGAGAAATGAAATATTTGCTCAAGAGATGCATGAACTGTGCAATGTCATTGGTTTTATGTTCTCTCACCTTACAGTTTCATAGTTATAGCCTGAGTAAGTCAAAGGACTGACCAGATCTATTAATTAAAACAACAGCCTGTACTCAATGCCATTAACATCAGCACAAAGCTTTAAAGACAACTTACTTTTCTTGGCAGACACCAAAGTAGTTAGACGTTTTTTTTTCCTGGCTCATATGAATAGGCAACAAATTGTTTAACTCAACAAAATATAAAACAACAGCTTTTAAAGTGTTTAACATTGAAAAGTTTATTTCAATTTCCCTTGTACAATGTTTATTTTAGTAATGAAAGCATCAACTACGGTTTTCTTAAAAATTAAGGATGCATCTTGTATTGTAAGACTGGTCCCAAAGTTTTTGGGACCGAAATGAATTATCTCAGGGGACAGAAAAGCTCTTGTTCAAGTAACAACGCTTTCTCCATATTCTTATAAACAAACTTGCTTCAATAGGATATATGACTGTCAATATCCTCTACATTATCTGCTAAGTATCAGTAAGAGGTAATGAAAAAAACTCAAATATGAACTTTTTCTTCAAGTCCTTAAAAGTGAGCAAAGATACCAAAAACTCTGGCCAACAACCGTGTGACCTTAGAGAAGGTCAGTGTCCTTCTCTGTAAGAAATGACTATTACCATCACCACAACCATGGAGGACAATATTGGCTCACTTAGTATGGAGTAACTATGTTATTACTGACCTTCAACATCATAGGTAGTATGCAGAAAAAATTTCGACAGCTCAACCCTACAAGAATACCAAAATAAAACCCAGCTACCTGGATAGAGGTGAACAATGGGAAAATGCTTACCATTTTGCCAATGGCATGCAGGCTTCCCCTTTCCTAGTTCACTTGACATAAAGGTTACTTAACATATCCTAGAAGGTAATAACAAGCAATGCTAATTTACTAACAGCATTTCCTCTAATCTTGGAAAACAGGACAAATTAGCTTCCTTTTTTTGGGTAAGAATCCTTTTTAAACATAAAAGGAACTAAAGGTTACTTAACATCTTCTAGGATAACAAGCAATATTTTATTAATGTCACTTCCTCCAAACAAGAGAAATTTGTTTTTCTGTTCAGTCCTTTCCAAACACAAAAGGAGTTAAGCATAAGTGGAAATCCCTAAGGATTGTTACATGTGACTACAAAAAAACCACCAAACAAACAAACAAACAAACAAAAATCTACTGGGACAGAACCCGGGAAAATACTGGCAATGAACATCACATCATTATCATTACTATATAAAATGACAATGAAACTGAAAAAAATTAAAATAATGAAAATACATTTTTCTCTGTTGAATTAGCAGTCTTTAAACAATAATACTCAATGTTTATGAGACTACAGTTTCTCATCGGCATGTTAGGAAAACCTGGCAATTTAGATTAAGAACTGTCTTAAAAACATATATGCCCTTTTACACTATCATTCTAGCTTTGAGGAAATACCATGATGTATTATCACAGCTTTAGAAATATTGTGAATTTAATATTCACAAAATATTGACTATTATTGGCAAAAACTTTAAAACAAGTTAAATGTGTAGAATATTTCTGTATGCAAAATAACTTAATGTAATAAAGACTTTATAACCACTGATGATTAATAACTGGAGCACCAAAGGTGGGGAGGGATAAGAAAGAGGCAAAGAAACACAAAGGACTGTGGTAGTGGGCTATGTGTGAAGAGGTGGTGGTGCACTATGGTGGTCATACCTGTCGGGGGTATTCAAATATTACCTCAACTAAAAATAATTAAATTTAAAAAATATATAAAGACTTTAAAAAATGCCTAGGACATGTTTTCAATAATAAAGAAAAATGCTTACAATAAACTACCAGGTAAAAGGATGGAGAATGTATTGTAATAATTTGAAATGTTTGTCAGTCTCCCCCTTGTTACCATGTTCTGGTTTATTCACGAACTTGATCCCCACCCCTTCTGACTTCTTGTTTCTAGTTTTTAAAGAAGTTACATACCAGATAATTCCATCCCAGAAGTTCTAGGTTGGCAATTACAAACACGCATTGTTTGTTCCACAGTTATGGGATAATATTTTAATTAACAGCCAAAATGTAAAACTTAGAAGATTTTCTATTAAAATATCCAGATTTCCAGCTTTTGAAAAGGAGGAAGATTTGGTAACACCAGGGTTGATATACTAAGCTGATAAACTAAACTGCTACATGCTCTAAAGCTGACCACCACTAAAGCTGTTCTCACCACTCCCTAATGGCCCAGGCACTGACACTGAAGGTAACCTGCCATTTATCATGCCACTTGAACTGTTTTATCTTACCTCAGGTCTGATTCACTGTTCAGTTTCAGTAGTTGGTTGATTTTATAATCCATTACCTAGCTGCATTAATCAGGGTCTAATCAGGAAAAAGAAGTCATAAAGTAATTTTAACAAGGAAAGTTCACTATAAAGAATAACTATAATAGGAGACTAGAGTAATGAGATAAGAGTTAGTGAGAGAAAGCTATGAATGTAAGAACAGCAGAAATAAGCAGCAGCAACTACCCTAGGACTGAGGTAAGAGTGCTCAAAGAAGTCCTATGAGGGTTGAGATGTGGATGCTACTTGGAGAGGAAATGGCGGGGACTCAATAAACAGCAGTAAAGGGTTTGGAGACCAAACCCAGTATGTGTCTGTGCCCTCTTGCAAGCTCTCTCCAAGCACACCACTTTTCCTAGCACCTCCGTGCACTCTCCACACCCGACAGAAGGACACTCTTGGGTTATCCACGGGCATTCCAAATCACCTCATTCATATAAGACTTTTTTTTTTTTTGACAGTTTCTTGGCGTCAACAAAGACACCTTTATGGCTCTCATCAACTGGGAAATTTCAGGGTTTTAGGTGCTCTGCACTAGCAATGAGGACAACGACCAAATGCATATTTCTTATTATTAATCATAATATCACAGGCAGAAAAGTTGCTGTGGTCCACAATGGTAGAAACTGCTGGAATCTGGACTCAAAGGGTGTCGGGTAAAGTTATTCATGGAAAATGTTTCACTAAAGAGACTTTGTACAAAACCATCCACAGTGGGTTCTGGTGGGAACTACTGACTACCAAGTGTTTAACAGGAGGATGGGCTTGAAAAGTCACCTTCAGGACAGAGTCTGGGCATTGGGGAAGGTCTGGGCACTGGGGAGGCCTAGCTGGAAGTGGGAGAAGCCATACGTGCTGCAGGAACCAGAGCTGGGGAGGTTGGGTACACTGTAGAAGCTGGCACTGGGAAGGCTGCCTGTGCCACAGGCGCTGATGCCAGAGAAGTCTGCTGAGCAGGCATGCCAGAAACAAGCTTTTCTTCTTAAGAAGATTTCTCTCCGGTATCCTCTATTAACAAAGTTTAACGTTGTGCCAGCTGGCAAAAAAACAAAAAAAAAATTTAAAGACCCAGATTCATTTTTACAGAGTAGTGATGTAGAGTAAATTTGAAGTTGAGAGGCAATAAAATGATAACTGACACACTAACCTACTAGCGTTATATAAAAAGATACGCTGGCACTGAGGGACAGCCAAGGACAGCAGAGAGCAAGTGAAATGCTTGTTCTTCAAGCTATCTATTTAGCTAATCAAATACTTTTCTGACCCTTAGATTAATGAGGTCTTTTAAAGGACAAGTTCTGCACAAGAGAAGTGCTACCAATATTATTCTCCTTCATTTTAATACCAGTATTTATTATTTGCTATGTTAAGCATGTTCTATCAAAATCAATTTACATATATTAACTCATTTAATCCTCCCAGTCTTATGAGGTAGATACTTCCATTATCTCCACTTTCAAGAAATGTACAGAAAGTTCATGCAATTTGTCTACTCACAGTCAGTAAATAGCAGAGCCACTATCTGAACCTACAGTCTAGCTACAGAATTTACACTCTCAAGCACTCTGCTAAGCTGCTTCTTTAAAACTCATTTCACTGTTTCGTTTTTTTTTTTAGTACTTGTCTTTTTCCTCCAAGTTGCCTCTGTCAAATGCATAAAGAATCAATGAAAGGAACATACAAGGTACAGAAGTTATGGTATAAATTTAGGTTATGAGAAAAGTGACCCATACAGAGTTTATAAAGACCTTTTGATGTAATCACCCAGTGCTTAGTCCCCAGACATGTCACTTATAAATCAATATAATCAGAGTCAAAAAATTTCCAGACTAATACCTATTTCTATTTCATTTCAAAAGTTAGATATTGAGTATCAGTATTCAAGGAAGACTGACATTTCTATAATTTCACTAAAGCTTTTAAGAAATATCTGCATTCACACTTAACACTGTCAACTTCTTACCTGGAAGTCCAACCTGAGCTTTAGAAGACCTTAAATTTGTTATCATTCAACAAAGTCTCATATCTAAATTCTTCAACTAGACTGTGACACAGAGATGCATTTTGATGACACCTCAGGTCTTCTCCCTTAAAAGGATGTCAGTTCTTGAACAGCTTTATCTAGAATTGATGAGCTGTAATTATGTCAAATGCAAAATTAATCTTGGGTAGTTTCCCTCAAAAAGGGAACTGCTTCAGATTCCAATTCGGCAGGCGTTAATTTAAAGGGCACTTAGGACACAGTCAGTTCTTTCTTACAGGTTTCAAGACTGGAGATTATTTACCTCTGTAGTCCAATTCTATTACACTAAGCACAAGAAAAGAAATGTACCATGGAAGAGAAAAATGTTACTGATGTTAAAGATATTCCTAATTTGGGGTAATAAAGAGGTAAAATGTTGGTGTTGGTAAGATGTTAATTTGGGGAGCAAAAAGTGTCAATTTAGACCCATCATGTTTTCATTCCTTTATACTGTGCTTATCAGGAAAGGAAATAAGCCCTTTAGGACTGGGAATCAAACTGGCTTAGTTTCAAATCCCACCTCTACCAGTGTCTGTGAACTCTTCAAGCCTAAGTATGCTGAGCTGGAATAGAATCTATCTCATATTCTTGTCCTGAGGATTAAATGATGTACACCTCTGCCTGGTACATAGAAAGAGATCAATAAGCATTAACTATTGGTATTATTATGCAGGTAAGTTTTTAGAGAAAATAAAGTTTTTCAGGAAAATATTGAATCAGATTGTATCCAGATTTTATTTGATCCAACTTAGTTTTATCAAGCAAAGATCACTAAAAGACAATAACCTTGCGAGACAATAATCTGAAGAAAACAAAATTACTCACTGCTTTCCAAATATGGGTAAATGAAAGAGAATGTCTTTTAAAATATTAGATTTTAAAAATTAAATTACAAAAATGTGTAAAACCTATTGCCTTACCAAAAGAGAATAAAAGGTTAATATACCATAGATGCAAAAGTCCCTAAAAATGCAACTTTGTTAAATCTACTTCATAAAGCACCAATTGCTGGAGAAAAAACATACTGAACAAATATGTTCTTTAGACACAAACTTTTGATAGGTGGCAACTATAAGTCAAATGTATTTATTGTGAATGGATCAGTTATGGTAATTAGACACAAAACAAACCTAAACATGAAAGAACACAACAAAGCTAAAAATGAGAACATAATGAAGAAAGTGAAATATACTAAGAAAAATACTATAAAGCATGAGGTTTAGGGGTAAGTCCTGGTCTCTCCAAATGGAAAATTCAAGGGGAATAGGAATGCCAAACGCCAAAAAAGACTTTTAGATTCCAAATTGCTGAGAAGTTTCTATGGTTTTGGTGGAAAGAAGGGGCGTTTACCCATTACACTGGTCAACAGTAAGATTGTTACTGACTTAAAAAGGCCCTAATGTGTAGTATCTTGGTGTGCTGAACATGAATATAACATTAAAAATTTTTTATTAGCTCTCGTTTTGAAGCTATTTCATATAATTCATCTTATATGTTTCACCATGTAAATTTATCCAGTAGGACTGCAACAACATCCTAAATCAGCCTTGAATGATGTAATATTGCATCGCATTGCATAATATTATCATGCACACATCATCCAGAGTTGATTGCATCATTTCCTGATGCAATGCAATACTACTGTCAGGCAGCTGCTGAAGCAAGCTGACGTCAGCAGGGCACTATATAAAGCCCTGTTGGAAAGGTTGAGCACTGAAAATATTTGACTTTGTGTGAGACAGTTGAAGCTACTGTCCCATAGAGATATTATTATTTTATCCATTTAGGGACAATACAGAACAGTAATGCCTCAAAAGTGCATTAATAGCGTGGACAATTTCTGCTCTATTTGTGGGGAAGTGACATTTGCCAACCAGAAGAAAAGTATCACTTCTCAAGTGAAGAAGGCTGATCATCTTTACTTCTGATGCAAGGTTGGTGACCAAGACACGCCTCAGACCCCGCATATATGCTGTGCTACATGTACAACACAGCTTTCACAGTGGTTAAATGGCAAAAGACCATCAATGCCGTTTGCAGTCTCCATGGTGTGGGGTGAGCCAAGCACCACATAAAAGACTGTTACTTCTGCTTGGTTCCTCCTCTTTCCAACAGAATAACAAAGCAAAAGTCCAGAATAGTCTACCCAAACATTTTGTCTGCATTGAGACCAGTTCCACATGGTGAGGGACTTCCTATCCCAGAACCTCCAGCAGAATATTCTCTTGATTCATCTGATGAGGACAAGGGTGAGCCCACCTGTTCTTCTCCTGTTCCATCAGCACGCAGTGATCCAGATTTTCCCTGTGGTGCATCATCAACCCCACACAGACTAACACAGGAAGAACTAAATGACCTGGTTCGTGATTTCAACTTATCCAAGAACAAGGCAGAATTGCTAGAATCAAGACTCCAACAATGGAATCTTCTAGAAGATGATGTCACAATTACTTTCTATTGAAAGCACCACCAGCAGTTGGAACATTTCTTGAGAAAGGAAAGTACTCTGCTATTCTGTTCCAATTTTGAGGGCCTCATGAATGCCTTAGAAATCACTCATGACTCACAAGAATAGAGACTATTTCTAGACTCTTCCAAACTCAGTCTTAAGGCTGTGTTTTTGCACAATGGAAACCATCTTCCATCTATTCTATTCCTGAACAGCTGTACAAGAGACAAGCAAAGAACTCTAAGAAGTAGTCTGTGACTTGATTTTTTACAGGTATTAACCGTAGGCCTATTACTATTGGCATGCATTTCGTGATGTAAACATCACTTTGTTGCAGATCACAGAAAACCTAGAGCCAAAATTAGAATTTGACTGTCGTATTTGTGTTGAGCACATACAAATTGATAGGAAATGACTAATTGTATTTCAGTAACATATGACTTTCGCAAAAATTTGTTAACCAGTGTTATTGTCTGTTCCAAAGGAAAGGTTTAAAAATTATACCTCAGAACAGAGTTATAAGAATGAAAATTTTTAGGTTTTTGTTATCAGTACTGAAACTAATCCTCAACATGTTCTGAAGTTCTTATTATATTTTAGATACACTGTGCTTATATTGTTTCATTATATCCTTAATATCAATCCTCCAATGTCATTTAAAGGGAGAAATGGATATTAAGTAGTCTGCTAAAAAGTAGTGACAATGATTTTGACTACACTATGTATCTTAGACAGGTCCTTTTGAAATTAGTGCATTATTAATCATCTTAGTTTTTTACTGAAATTAAGAGTAGAACTATTTCCACCCATACCTGTGGATTATACCGTCATCACACAAGAAAAATATGTCATTATAATCCAAACTGGTCTGTAACAAAAGAAGCTGAAAGGAAAGCTGATGAATTTTACAGCAATGTGACTATTACATGTAATTAATAGGAGTATATGGGGGCCTCCCCGGTGGCGCAGCGGTTAAGCGCTGCGCTGTGGAGCTGTCGGCAGTGGCGACGCGAGTTCGACGCCCAGCCAGGGAGAATCCCACATGGTGCGGCAGACCTCTCCTGCCTTGCCCGCTGCTCCCCTCAGCAGTGTGTTTCTGACCTTCCTGTTCTGCTCCCCGCTCTGGCTCTGGTGAACCCTCTCGCCGCCCCATGCCTCTGGCCTGTACCCCAGCTTGTATGTATAAATAAAAAATAAATCTTTAAAAAAAAAAAAATAGGAGTATATGTGTATCTGTTACCTCTAATAACAATGCATTTGAACATGTATTTTCCAAGGTTGTTTTTTTTTTTTTCACTTCTTTTTCCTAGTACTTCATTTTTACTATTATACTAGTTTGCAGTATTAGGAAACTAAACACTAGTGATTTGCCAAAGTTTGAGGAACATGCCCTCTGCTGCAAACACAGCTTGTTCTCTGTTACCAGCTCTGTGGCAAAGAGGAGACATGCTCTGTAAATCAATATAAATACCACTTTGGCCAACTGTTTATATCTTAACTTCACTCATCAGTCAGATCACCTGATAAACGGGGTTTTATTGGTAATGTTAGGTTGAAGTCTCTCAACTTAGCATTTTTATTTAGACCCAAAGAAAACTACTCATTAATAATTAAATCTAAAATAACCTAAGATGGTGCTAAACTAGTGTGTCCAAAACCTCTATCACACCAGACCTCACTTGTCTAGAGCATACTTTGGTCTCTTTTACAATTTATGTAGCTCTTCCCCTCACCATATGCTGAAGAAGAGAACATCTTATTTTAAATTTCATTTGAAAATCAGAGAGCATTTTTCCTGTTTTAGAAATCAATCAGGCATGACAGTATAGCTGCCGGTAAAAAGGCAAGGAAGAAGTTTGGGAGTAAGGAATGTTGGGAGAAAGTGGCAGAGCCATCAATGTCACGCAAACCTCTTGAGGTTCATATGGTAGATAGGTAACACTTGGACAGCAACTTCAGACTACTTGCTCTAATGCATTTCTAAATACTAATCCTGCCACAGTCAAGTTTTACTGATCCTTTATTCCTGCTCTGAGGAATTCTCAAAAAAGCATTGATAGACAAAGACCTGCAAAAGCAGGGACATGAATAAAAGCATCTATTTTCATGTAAATGAAGTGGATATGTTTATTGGTCCTCTACTTCATAATAATACTAGTCCCTAAGAAAAACTAAAATTCCTTTAAAAGGAAAGTCATTTTGCAAATCTAGGAATTTGAGGAGCTACATTCTTAGAGTACAAAGTGTGATTACCAGGCCCCATGAATGAAGTTCATTTTTATAAATTTATTATCTCTTTAATTTCACAATACATTGGTCTATACTAATAGTCTAATAGTACTTATAGTCTAGACTAAGCAGTCTAGAAAAAATGCTTTGTTCCCAGAAGGAAACACCAGTTGAATTCTAAAATATCTTTAAGTTATGTATAACATTCATTTTTATTCTACAGTTCAAAATGCATTGTTCATATTATAATAAACAGATTTTATGAACACTGATTTATTTATAGCATTTTAAGACCCAGAGCTGGAAAAGATCTCTTGACCATTAATTAGCCATGACATGACATGACATACTGGCTAATTACATTCACATATACATTTACTTTTAGAGGAAAACTGCGTACTGGCATATTGAAAAAATCATTTAAGATAGTTAAATACTGAAACTGGAAAGTTCTCAGCATCTTAAAGAAACAGAAACAATACTTTAACTTGAATTACAATTCTTGATGTTACTTCAGTAAGTTTTAAAATATACAAATCAATGTAAAGTCCACAAATGTCAGTGCTAATAGCCTCAACTGATTTCTAATGTAGTTATGAGAAAGTATAGTTTATGTCAGAGGAAAGACAGCAGGGTCACAGAGTACTGCACAGGCAGGTAACCCAAGTACACTTCACAGCCAAGAACCACAGCAACCTACTGCTACTCAGCTCTAGCCAACTGTTGCCTTGAGCGAATATAGACAAATAATAAAATTAAACATTCTGCTAATACAACAAGGCGAGTCTGTGGACTCGATTTGGTACATGTAGCTTTGCAACAACTAAGAGTAGCTAAAACCTGCTCTGAGTCAAAAAAACCTAGATTTAAAAACAGCTCTAACATATTTCAGTTTTGTGAGTTATAAACTACTGAGTCTAAGTTCCCTCATCTGCACCTCAGAGTTTTAAAAATGAAGTCAGAAAATGGGCATGCCGAAGAAATTTAGCTTAATATTATCATTAGAGGAGAAGGGATACAGATTTTTAAGAGGAAATGGAAGAGTAGCAATAATCCAGACATCTCTTCTGCCTGGATGTGAGCTTTACTATTTCTCAAACTCAGAATACCTAGTTCCACCTTCTTTCCTCCATACAGGATATTTTCTTTAGCAACCGTGCCTCCTCTTCCCTCAGATTTCAAGGTCTACCTCACACGTCACCTATGTCCATTTCTCCTCTCCCCTCTAGTTTGAAAGCACATGCCTATTTTACTGCTGAATCCCAGGGAATACTCAGAATGCTGTTCTCTCTGCATGTAGTTTTTGCATCCTAAATCTTTGAGCCCTGTGGGTGATGTGAATTCTTTATGACAATCTGAAGAACCAATCTGCATTTTCAATGAACAATGTTTTCATCTATCTTTTGCCCTTCTGTTTGTTCAACAAATGACAACAGAATCAGCCAAATGTCAAGACATATTTTAAGAAATGCATTTCTAAGCAAAGAGATTTGAAAACAACTTCAAAAATCCACTCCAATGTTCTCTTTCTTTAAAAGGAAATGTATGTTAATAACTACGTAGTTTAGTAATTTTTCTTACCTTCATTCTAATACAGGTATCCCAAAAAACTACCTTTCCCCCAAAAGACTGTACTTGATTTTCTCAAAAAGAAAATTATATTGATTTCAACTAATGTTGTTAAATAACGTCCTCCATTTATATTTCTTGATAGCAGTGTGGAATTTTGATTCCTTTTGATTTCTGGAAATCAAAGGAATGTTATGGCATCTCTTTTCAGGAAACCGCACAAAGCTCCAAATTTTTTATTCCAACTTCAGGGGGTTCAGAGCACCACCAGGATGTTGTGGATCCAACCTCCTCAAGTTAAGAGCTATATGTTGAATGTGAAATTTGTTTCTATTATTAAATGTTACGCTTATTTTTAAGATGGTTTTCCTTAGTAAGACCTTTAGCTCTGAGACTAATTGGAGAAGAGCTTCCCTTTACAATTGTCACTAATTCCCAACAGCTAACAAAAAAATCAAGATTTCCTTACCTCCGAAAAATTAACAGCCAAGGGAATGATTCCAGCCACGTAACATCCCACCAACATAGCCAGAGACAGCAGACTAATGGCGATGAAATCATCCATCATGCCCTCCTTTATTCACACACCACCACCAGATTACGAATTTTCAGTGGCTTCAAAGGGTGCTTAGCTTCTTAAACACGTGTCGTGGTTCCAAGAGAATTAGTAAGCTTTCCAGGTCTTTCGCCCTCCCCACCAGCAGATGTGTTCAGGAGGCACCTTTCTCTTCAACGAACTTGGAACCAGCCCCCTTTTGCTGATACAGGCACAAGACCGAACTCTCAGCAATTTTAAATCCTAGTCCCTGGGTTTTCAGATGCCAGTCACTGAATTCCCGCGGGATAATAGAGACGGCAAGTGTACATGGAAAACATTCGAACAAGCGATTTCCTGTATCGTCGGAATGAGGGGTGGAACAACGGGCCCACGCCCCCCAAGACAAAGTCCCAGGTGGCAGCAAGAACAGGAGGAAAACTCAAGCGAATCTCTTCGTTCTCTCGGTGCCCCTATCTCTCTGGGGCAAACCCCTACCCAGTGACTCCCCAGGGCTGGGACCAGCCCACCAAACTCTCCTCCGAGTCTAGAATGAAGAAAGGAGTCCTGAAGGCTTCCAATGATGGCTCTTCAGGACTCAACAGAGAAGCTGATACAAAGCTGTCTCTGCCCTGTACCCGGCATTGCTCATATTACTCCACTCCGCTGGGCCTAGACCCGGAGCCTCCGATACTACAGCTGCCATGGCCGCCAAGTGGCACCTCGTCATTACATCCACTTCCGGATTGCCTCACCGCCCACTTCTTCAGAAGGGCACTTCCGGGTTACAACCGACCTATGGCCCGCGATTTTTATACGGCCGCCATTTTTGAGTAGGGTTAATGAAAGATGGCTTGTGTCACTGTCTATATTGGTGGTCACTTTAGTCGTATATCCAATAACGAGGGTACGGAAGACGGCGTCCTGAGAAAAGATGACTGCTTTTAAAGCTCTGAAATATTGCCACTGTAGCTCATTGCCCATATCCAAAATGGCTGAAACAGAGTCAGGTCCGCTCTAGCTGCCGGAAATGTATGCGCCTCTATGGTCTAAAAGGCTCTTTTGCCGTGCGCTTCTGACGACTTCCGGCGGCTCCTATCGCGGGGATTGGCTGTTGGCGGCGTTGCTTCTAAGCTCGTGTGCGGCAGCGGAGTCGGCAGAGGTTGCAGCGAAAGAGTTTGGCGCGATGGTGAGAAAGGCCTGAGCGGCTCCCCCATTTTCCAGGCTCCGGGTGACCCCAGCCCTGTACCGCTTCTATCCACCCCATCCAGCGCGAAAGTGCTGCTTCCCAGCTCTGGCTTGTGGGTCGACCATTCCCCTTCCCGCCGCGGAACCGCCTGGCCTGGCACTAGGCCCCGGAACCCGGGACCGCCCTAAGATCGCGCGCCCGCCTGCTGGCTTGGCGAGGCGTGCTTTGGGCCTGAGGATGCGCTTTCTGCCGATTGCTGCCTCGTAGAGGCAGGGGTGGGATGATGCTCTTGCCTTCTAAAGGCTCTTGACTTCTGTAGGAACAATGGCCGAGGGGTGTTTGACAAACCTGTACCAGAAGCTGACAGATTGAATTTATTGCATCCAGCTCCAGGAGAGGTCGTCTTTGCTTTGTAGCGTGATTTCTCAACTATTCCCTGTCGTTTTTCCGTGTTCTGCTTTTTAAAATAGATAAAACTTCTCTTCTTTCTAAGACTCGTAGATGCCTGGTTTAGCCTTTATTTCAACCTTCATTCCTGTTCTTAATCTCATTTATATTCTCTTAGAATTGGACACTGAAAAGATGGGTCCCGCTCAGGCTCCAGGTCCCTTGCAGTCTGACTGGGTGGTCGTGGAATGAGTGGGTTTCCCCCCCCACCCCCATCCACAAAGGAAGATGCTCACATCCTCCTCAGTGACTCCTCAGATTTTGAAGCATGCTGATTACTCCCACTCTTAAGCTTTGGTTTCCTGGTTGCTGCAATTCTTACTAAGTTATGCAGCAGTTGTTAACAAGCAACTTTTTCAGTTTGTATTTTTCTGAATTGATATCTTTAAATGCATACTGTAACATAGTCTCCCAAAGAGGACCGGAAATTAGAAGACTGGGTTTCCATTTCATGTTTTGTCATAACTAGCAATGTGACCTTGGACAAGGCACTGTAGAGTTTTCTTCTCTTCTTTTTATGCCACTATTTGGTATTGTGTTATAATGCTTATATTATTGTAAAATCTGAGAAAGTGATAGCAGTTAATGTTAACCCATTCTTTTTTGACACGTATTAGTGGTAATTCCGAGTCAGTCTTAGTAGAATTAAAAATTAGAATTTGTATTTGAGGTGCACAATTAACAATTCAAAAGTCATAAATACTTTATTGGAAATGCAAGCTTCAGTTTTGTTTTTTTTTAGTTTGGAGGAAGCATTTAAAGCTAATGAGCAAATTGTATTGTAATATTTCTGCAACGGTAGACTGACTTTTAGGGCTTATGTTTGTGAGACTTTGAAAAAGTTATACAAACAGGTTAATGCTTCCTCAGAGTGAGCATAACTGCTTTGTAATCAGAGTGAACATTTTATTAAGGTAATTCTGGCTAACTTTTTTCCCCCTTCATTTGGGTGTTACAATGTTATTTTCCTATTGTGGCAAATGTAATTTCACATATACTCTACATATGTATTTACATTTTACATATGTGTATATTTGTACTTGTTATTCCCCTGAGAAAGATCATAAGGAAGGCAAGCATCAAATCTGCCCAGAAGAAGGAAAAACTGATGAGAAAAATATATTTGGACGTTGAATAAAACTTAAATGGTTCTGAAAATAGCTCCAATAAGAAGAAAGTGATCAAAACTGGTTGGGAGGTATCATGATCTTAAACAACTTGTAACAGGAAAGCACTGCCACTTAATGTTAAGAATAATATTAATTTTGACTACGGTTTTATTTAGTCATTTGTTAATTCTTAGTGCTTAATCTTTGCTTTGGAAAATAAGTATTGAAATTAGTGAACTTTGCCACAGGTTCAAGACTAGATATAAAAAGCAGTATACTGTTTAGCCTTTTCCACATCTTTACTCTTAAATTAGTCCTTTAATTTTCATTTAAGTTAGAAAATGGCTCTTGTGAGTATGATTAGTGTACAGGGCAAGTCCTGTTGTAGGAAAGCTAAATTGGTTTCCATAAAATCATGTTTTCTCCCATATGACCTTATGAAATGACTTTTTGGTTTTGAGGAGATGGCTTAAAAAATTTCTGTGTAACAATCTGATGGATGCTTTCTTTGACTTACAGCCAGTTGTGGGGTTTTTTTTGTTGTTTTTTAAACAAAAGTTTTGATTGTTTAGGTCATTTTATAAGTAAGAAGCCCCTCATCTCTGGCATTAAGTTCTATTTTTATCTCAGACTTAATCAGAATGACTCAGTTCTTTATGGGGGCTGATGGAAATATGTTATCCTTTGCTTCTAATATTTTGTTGAAAGTACTGTTTTTTGGTGCTCAATTTGAAATCTAGGCATTAGCTATTTAAGTTCTGATTTGTTAATAGCTAAAAATTTCTTCTTGCTACAGTTTGGTGTCCTGTCATTAAAGAGATTTTTTTGACCCCAAAATACTAGTACGGCACGAGAGAAGAATATGAGTAATTTGTTTTGGGATTGGGTTTACATGAGGTTGCATCATATATTTAACCAAGGATAATTTCAATAGTGTGGGTCTGGAGACATTTTTGATTGTCAGGACTTTGCGTTTTGGGGGAGGGACTAACGATGCTATAGGCCAAGGACTACAGTGCCTAGTACAGCCTCTCCAAGGCAGAATCTTTAGCCCAAAATGTAACAGTGTCGCTAACAAAACCTTGCACCCTGGTAACTGGAGGTAAAAGACAGTATACTGTTTACTGTTAGGCATATTCACGTTTTTTGTAATGTGATCATTTTGTGTGATTGTATTGTTTAAAAATACCTGATTTCAGTATATGTCCCCTTAAAGTGAGTCATCTACTAGGCAAATACTTTAAGGATTTCCTAGGGTAGTGTAAACTATATGTATTTATATTGCGAGTTTATCTTATGCTTTGATATTTGAGCTAACCCCCACATAAGATGTGGTTCCACTATCATGCTAAGCACAGAAAAGGAACATAAATTGACTCAAGTGCTTGCAGTCGTAGTGCTTCCTTTTTTCTCTCATGTCTTCCCTCCCCCTAGTCTGGATTTCTTTTTTTAAATATTTATTTATGCACACAAGGCTGGGGTGTAGGCCAGAGGTGTGGGGTGATGAGAGAGGATTTACCAGAGTCGGAGTGGTAAATGAACAGGCAAATGAACTGAAGTATACTGCTGAGGGGAGCAGCAGGTGAGACAGGAGAGGTCTGCTGCGCCAGGTGGGAGCTCCCTGACTGGGGATGGAACTCATGCTGCAGTGGCTCTGGATAGCTTCACAGTGCTGCACTTAAACCACTGCGCCACCAGGGAGCCCCC
>PVIJ01016677.1:0-31941 GCA_004024925.1 Scalopus aquaticus | reverse complement strand
ATACAGCTTTCCATAGTGGTTGGACCAGTTCACATTCCCACCAGCAGTGTAGAAGAGTTCCTTTTTCTCCACATCCTTTCCAGCAGTTGTTGTTGCCTGTATTTTTAATGTGTGCCATCCTCTCAGGTGTGAGGTGGTATCTCATAGTGGTTTTGATTTGCATTTCCTTGATTATAAGTGATGTTGAGCATTTTTTCATATATTTGTTGGCCATTTGCTTTTCTTCTTTGGAGAAGTGCCTTTTGAGCTCTTATGCCCATTTTTTGACTGGGTTGTTGGCTTTGTTTTTGTTGAGTTGTGTGAGTTCCTTGTAAATTTTTGTTATCAGTCCTTTATCAGATGTATTGTGTGCAAAGATCTTTTCCCAGTTGGTAGGGTGTCTGTTAGTTTTGGTTAATGTCTCTTTTGCTGTACAGCTTTTTATTTTGATGTAATCCCATCTGTTTATCTTGTCTTTCACTTCCTTCGCTTTGAGGGATGAGTCTTTCAAGATTTTACTGAGATGTATGTCGTGTAGAGTTTTGCCTATATTTTCCTCTATACATTTTATGGTTTCAGGTCTTACATCCAGGTCCTTTATCCATTTTGAGTTGACTTTTGTGCAGGGTGTGAGGTAGTAGTCTAGCTTCATTTTTTTGCATGTGGCTGTCCAGTTTTCCCAGCATCATTTATTGAATAGACTGTCCTTGTTCCAAACTGTACTTTAAATTTTGAATTAGGATCTTTTCCTTTGTTGGTATCATGGTAAGATACTTTCCATGAGCTTCTCACCCATCATCACCAGGGTAAGGAAATGATACTTAATATGCTGCAGAATTTTTACACTTTCAGGACAGTATTCAATAAATTATAAGACATACTCGATGCTTTATTATAAAATAGGCTTTGTGTTAGATGATTTGCCCTACTGAAGACTAATACAAATATTCTGAGCATGTTTATGTTAGATGAGCCTAAACTATGGTATTCAGCAGGTTGGTCTTTAATATATGGATTTCCAGCTCAAGATAGTTTCAGCTTATTATGGGCCTATCAGTACATAACTGCACATACAAGGATGGAGAATGTGGGCAGAAGTGGCCAGTCCATTCAACAGCTGTAAATTAATTATCTAATTTAAATTTGATTACCTAGACTTTTCTCACAATTGCGCTTGGTTTGTCCTGCCTACGTCACTGGGAGGAGTGGTGAGGTTGAGGCAGTTTATAACATGAGAAAAATACTTCAGTAAGGACGATGAACAACTTACATATCCATTTCAGCATCCTCTTCTGTAGTCTCTGAGCTGCTGGATCTGTGGTTATGATTACATCTGTTGTTCATCATTCAGTAATCCATCTAGATCTTTGATGATATCCAACCTCTTTTTGAGAGTCAGTGCCTTCTGTAAATTTTGCTCTTTGGAGAAGAGAGAAACAACCCGTAAATAGTTGGTCTGGTATTTTACCTTAGAGTGATAGTCACTACTTAGCCTTTGGGCATCTGGGCTCCGTTCGCAGCAATCTACAATGCCTCGTTTTACATTTTACACTAAGTCTGAAGGCTTCATTCTACTGGATTTCCTACAAAATTGGTAAATATAAAATGATTCTTCTCTTTTAAAAAAATGTTTACTGGGCCTCCCCCATGGCGCAGCGGTTAAGCACTGCACTGTGGAGATGTCAGCAGCGGCGACGCTAGTTCAACGCCCGACGGGGGAGATTCCCACATGGCGCAGCAGACCTCTCCTGCCTCGCCCACTGCTTCCCTAGCAGTGTATTTCTGTCAATCTGCCTGTTCTGCTCCCCACTCTGTCTCTGGTGAACCCTCTCGTTGCCCCATGCTTCTGGCCTGTACCCCAGCTTGTATGCATAAATAAATAAATCTTTAAAAATTATGTTTATTGCCCAAATCTCCATCACCCTGCAACGTGTTGAAATAGAATAATCTGAACAACATTTGCCCATTCTCTTATTTATCATGAATCACATTGTTTTGAATTGAATTTGGTCAGTGTCTACACACACTTCAATTAATGGAAGATCTTCAGTAATAAGAAAGCTGTGGAAAGTTAGGCATCTATGCTTCTTTGATGAAATGTGCAAATACATTCCTGGTTTCCTCCTGCTTCTTAACTAAAGTAAACCAACACATGACAAGTCACCAGGAGATTTGCTGAAAAGAAATACATGTAAGTTATGACCACTTTTGACTCCACCTCCAAAATCCATATAGGACAATTTTACAATTTGACACTTGAATGTAGAGGAAGATTAAGAAGGCTTACCTTAATGAAATTGAAATAAATTTCAGTGAATATCTGGAAGAACTAGTGTGGGCTTATCTGTAGATAATAAATATAGATTATAATAATGTAGAATGTAACAATAGCAGTCTGTTTTTTGGGGTCCCAAGTACAGTGGCCAGAATCTTACTCTCATCCTAAACGAAAGTTTGAAAGGTAAAAAGTCTGAATACATGCATGCAAAATTTTCATATTCAATCCGTAGTCTTAAAAATAAGAATCACCTGACTTTTGAGAAATTTTGAATTTAAAATAAAAGAAAAATCCAGGATAAAAACCTTGAAGCAATTTGCAGAAAGATATATATTTAATAATACTTTTTAATAATATCATTCATTACTAGTGATATCTTTCTAGTAATACCATTAGAGATTAAAAATCATTACCTGTATAGACCAGAATATTTTAAGAAGCAAAGATCATATATTTTTAAAAAGATATTTCTGAGTTAAAAATTAATAATACAAGTAAATTGAAGGGATGTTATATGTCCCTAAAACATCCAAACTGTAGTAATCTACCTGTAGAGAAAAATGTGAAAGGTAAGCTTTTAAAAGAAAGGAAGGAAAATGATACAAAGAATTGACACACACAAATAAATCTTATATATAATAGGTTCCAAAAATGCTAAAACAAACAAGCAAAGAAACCAAACAGAGGCTACTACATCTTAGTATGAGAAATTTTCTGAACTGAAGGCAAATTTGAGGTTTCAAATTAAAAGAAGTTGATAAGGATTAGATTAAGTTAAGAATAGCACAGCTAGGCACACTCAGGTAAAATTTCAAAAATAAGATAAATAAAAGATCCTAAAATCTTTTAGAAAGTAAAAGCTTACCAAGAAATCAACATGAACCATGCCAATATGACAATGAGTAAAACTGTTTGATGGGTGAAAACAATAACACCTTCAAACATACAGAAGAATAGAGTTTATTTTTAATAAAAATATTAATCAAATATGGAAAAGAAAAAGGTCTGTTTTCACTTGAAAAATTCACGTTTTGTTCAGAGTTTCCCTGCAAAGAATTTGAGGTAATAATTAGAAAAATGAAAGTGAAAATAGGAAGAAGAGATACTGTCAGAATGGCCAGAATAAGAACTCCTCTGACGCCTTGAACAAGAGGGTATATATTTCAGAAGGGAATTGCCAGAAATCAATGAAGTTCTTAAAATAGAGGGTTCCTGAACATTCGGTTCACTTGCAGCTGTAAGTGCATACTATACTATAAAAAGATTACAGGAATGATAAGTTGTCTATTAAAATTCTTATGATACAAAAGATACAGTCCAAAACTGAAAAATGAGGTACAAATAAATAAATAATATAAAATACCATAAACTGGGTGACTTAAACTACAGACATTTATTTCTGACTACTAGAGACTTGAATTCCAAGATCAAGGCAACAGCTGATTTGGGTGAAAAGTCTCATCCTGGCTAAGAATGCTTTTGTTTGCTATATTCCACTTGGCAGATAGAAAGAGGACTGTTTCCTTCCTGGACAGTAATTTTTTTAAAGATTTATTTATTTATGCATACAATGCTGGGGTACAGGTCAGAGGTGTGGGGCAGCAAAAGGGTTCACCAGAGACAGAGTGGGGAGCAGATCAGGCAGATGGACGGAAATACACTGCTGAGGGGAGCAGCGGGCGAGGCAGGAGAGGTCTGCCGCCATGTGGGAATCTCCCTGGCTGGGGGTCGAACTCGTGTCGCCGCTGCCGACAGCTCCACAGTGCAGCGCTAAACTGATGCGCCACCAGGGAGGCCCGAGGACAGTAATTTTTAGGACACTAATTTCAACATGGGGCTCAATTTTTTAATATCATTATATTATAATTACCTTCCAAATGCATCATCTCCATATACATGGTATTCGGGGTGGGGGGACTTCAATATAAAATAATATAAAATTTTAAGGGTATTTAATTAGTTAACAAAATTCTACCACATATACCCCAAATTCAAGTCCTTTTCATTTGTAATATACATTCATTTCATCCCAGAAGTCTGCGAAGTCTTAAATCTCCCAACATCAACTTCAAATATACCTCTTTCCTATACTGTAATATAATTCTATATATCTGATTTCAATTTTACAGTGATTTGTGCTTTTATCATAGTTTATTAAAATTATTTTATACGAAAACAATATATAATACATGGAAGAATTAGAGTTTCAATATTTAATGATGCAGCATAGGCATATTAATATGAAAAAATTCAGTCAAGTCAAACAAGACATACTTAACCTCCGAATGGCTCATTAGCCCACATACTGGAGTTCTGAATTGCAGTGGAGAAATTACAATATACAACTATCGAAAGTCTATATGATCAGTTATCTCTATGAGGCTTGTTTTAGTTTAGCACTTCAAGTACACTCTCAGCAGGCAATATTCTGGGGAAAATAATGATGATCACACATAATTCTGTGGTTCCAAGAAGTACTAGAATTAAAATATATAGCTAAGGAAACTATTAAAATATATAGCTAAGGAAATTACTAACATGTATGCCTTTTAAAGTGCCTAATTTCATACTCTTAAAATTGTTGAAGTTACTGCCATCTTGATTCAATTGTTACCATTTTGATCAGTCTTTGTCTTCATTGAACATTTAAACAAAACAAAATATAGCAAAGACAAACACTTGTAGCTTTTGATTTGACATCAGAGCCACGCAACTCTTTTATTGCTTTAATACTTGGAGACCATCGTAGGATTATTAATTGGTCAAATTTCAATACTGTTGTGTCGAGGAAATACAGAGACCTCAGGAGAGGAAGATAGGGGAACAGTCAGAACACACAAAATATGTATCAATAAATTTTGCCATCCATGATGGTGTGGTTCATGACACCCCAAAACGATTACAATAGTAACATCAATGGTCACTGATCATAGAACAACATAACAGATATAATAAAAATTTTAAATTTGAAATATTATGAGATTTACAAAAACGTGACATAGGGACATAAAATGAGACCATACTATGGAAAAAAATGTGCAGATAGATCTGCTCAACTCAGGATTGCCACAGTCCTTAAAAAATATGCACTATCAGTGAAGTGCAATAAAGCAAAGTACAATGAAAGGTAGTAAGAATTCAGAATAATGATGATGACGATGATATCTATAATGATGATGATCTCACTGAGTTGTCATGAAAAGTACATAATGTATTGGGTAGAAAATGCCAGCAAGGGCCTCCCCGGTGGCGCAGTGGTTAAGCGCTGCGCGGTGGAGCTGTCAGCAGCGGCAATGAGAGTTCGACGCCCGGCCGGGGAGAATCCCACATGGCGCGGCAGACCTCTCCTGCCCTGCCCACTGCTCCCCTCAGCAGTGTGTTTCTGATCTGCCTGTTTTGCTACCTGCTCTGTCTCTGGTGAACCCTCTCGCCGCCCCACGCCTCTGGCCTGTGCCCCAACTTGTATGTATAAATTAAAAGTAAATCTTAAAAAAAAAAAAAAGAAAATGCCAGCAAAACTGTGTCTCTTTTCTTTGACTAACACATAATTAATATGTTCTACAGGTTTTGTCTGAAAAAAATTAAGTTACAGTCTTTTTTTTAGAAGTCATCCAGGAACATATACAATTGCAATAACTCTGGCTTGGCTTCAATTAGAAATAAAACCAGTCATTAAGCATTAAAACCGCTCACTTGGCTTAATTGCTGTACTTACATGATTTCTCATTATGTTTGACTGGCTAGAGTCATTTACTGATAGAGAAGGACTTTCTCCTTTATGTCTGTTCATCACCTGCTCTGAAACTAATTTGGACTCACAGAAAAATATGACAGTTTTAATAGCTTCATTCTCACCCAGTAAAATTCACAAATATTTGAAAAACGAATTTTCAACAAACTTGCTAAATTGAACATTCCCATAATTTTAGACTACTTTAAAGAATGGATAGCAAGTTTTGGTTTACTTACTCAAAGATATTTTCACACATTGTACAACTTTTTTAGTCCAAGTCTCTGATTGTGTAATTATGGTCTGTATCTCTAATTTGAGAAGTTTCTAATTATTTTGTATTTTGGTTATATTTTGAAGCTCTATAGAGGCTGTATAAGTTCAAACTTTCATAACTCAAACTACCACAAAATATTGTAGTATAAATAGAAAACAGAGCATATATTGATTCTCATTTTTGTGCTCCACTATAAATATCTGTTTTTTGATATCTCAGATGTCTTCAAGTAGTTATTGTATAATTAATGTTTTGCTAAGAAACATTAATTCTTCAATGAGCCTATTCTACATATATTTATGATTAAAACTCACAACAAGGGGTTATAAAATGGACATACCGGGGTCTCCCTGGTGGCGCAGCGGTTAAGCGCTGGGCTGTGGAGCTGTCAGCAGCAGCGATGCGAGTTCGACACCCAGCCGGGGAGAATCCCACATGGTCCGGCAGACCTCTCCTGCCTCCCCCGCAGCTCCCCTCAGCAGTGTATTTCTGATCTGCCTGTTCTGCTCCCCACTCCGTCTCTGGTGAAGACTCTCACCAGTCCACACCTCTGGCCTGTACACCAGCTGTATGTATAGATAAATAAATCTTAAAAAAAAAAAGTGCCTCTATTGGCTGACAAATATTAAAAAAAAATAAAATAAAATAAATGGATATACCTCAAATAATAAAAACTAGATTTGACACACCAACAAAGTATATCACACTGAATGCTGAAAAGCTAAGAGCATTTGCTCTTGGATCAGGAAAAGGCAAGGATGCCCACTCTTGCCATTTTTAGTCAGCATAGTATTGGAAGTCATAGTCAGAAAAATCAGGCAAGAAAATAAGTTAAAATCATTCAAATCAGAAAAGAAATAAAACTGTCACTATTTGCAGATAACATAATATTGCATATAGAAAATCCTAAAGAGTCCATCACAAAATTTTTAGAATTAATAAGTGAATTTGGCAAAGTTACAAGATATAAAATCAACACACAAAACCCTGTTGTGTTTCTGTATACTAATATTGAACAATCAGCAAGAGAAATTAAGAAAAAAAATCTTATGTACAGATATGTCAAAAATAAAATAATCCTTATGGGTAAATTCAGTAAAAACATTTTAAGATATTGATGAAACAAATTAAAATACTAATAAATAGAAGGATATGTCCCAAGCTCATGGATTAGTTGAATATCAGTAAATGTCCATATTTCCAAAGCGATATCCAGATTCAATGTAATCCCTATCAAAATTCCAATAACATTTTAAACAAATAGAAAAAACAATTTTAAAATGTCTATAATCCACAGGAAGTCTCGAAACAATCTTGAGAAGGAACTAAGACAGAGGCATCAGGTTCCTTTATTTCAAACTGTATTACAAAGTTATTAATAATCAAAGCAACACGATTTTGGCATTTAAAATGATGAGCCCAGAAATAAACCCACACATAAGTTATGATAAAAGAGCCAAGGCTATGTGTAATGGTAAAGGACAATCTCTTCAATAAATAGTGTAGGGCAAACTGGTAGTCTTACACAAAGAAAACTGTTAATGGGAATGTAAATTGGTCTATTCACCATAGAAAACAGTATGGAGTTTCTTTAAAAAAAATAAACATGGAACTACCATATAATCTAGCCATTCTGCTTCTGGAGATTTTTTTTTTAAGATTTATTTATTTATGCATCAAGCTGGGGTACAGGCCAGAGGTGTGGGGCAATGAAAAGGTTCACCAGAGGCAGAGTAGGGAGCAGAACAGGCAGATTGACTTAAGTACACTGCTGAGGGGAGCAGTGGGTGAGGCAGGAGAGGTCTGCCGTAACATATGGGAATCTCCCTGGCCGGGTGTTGAACTCGCGTCGAACACTGCCGACAGCTCCACAGCGCAGCGCTTAACCGCTGCGCCACCAGGGAGGCCCCTGGAGATTTATTGAAAGAAAATATTAACTGGAAAATAGAATTACACTCATATATAATCACTGCAGATTATTCATATTAGCTAAGACATAAAAACAACCTAAATATCCATTGATGGATAAGAGGTTAAAGAAGTTGAGATGTTAACAATGGGATATTATTCAGTCATTACAGAATGAAATCCCCATTTACAGCAACATGAATGGAACTTGAGGGCATTATGCTAAGTGAAATAAGCCAAACAGGGAAAGGTAAATACTGCATATATATATATATATATATATATATATATATATATATATATATATATATATATATGCACACACACACACACTATGTATATATATATGTGTGTGTGTGTGTGTGTGTGTGTGTGTGTGTATATATATATATATACACACACACACACACACACCATACTAATTAAAAAAATAAATTGGTGGTGGAAGAGGTGGAGTGGCAAGTAAGTGTGGGATGGAGGACAAAAAAATGCATATAGAGGTCAAAAGTTACGACTTCCATTTATAAAATAAATATTTTATGAAGACATAATATACAGCCGGATGATTATAGTTAATAACATTGTATTGAATATTTGAAAGTTGCTTAGAGAGTAAATCTTAAAATTCCTCATTAGATGAAAAAGTATTTGTCACTCTATGTGGTGTCACATGTTAGCTAGATATATTGTGGTGATAATTTCACAACATATACAAATACCTGTTAAGCCTTACCTCTGAAACTAGTATATTACATATTAAAAGACTTAGCAATCCCACCAGTTCTCTGAAATTTAAAGATAGCCATAACCTTTTTAGTGTGATGTAAACTTACACTAAAAACAAACAAAAAATCTGCAAGAAGCTGTTCATATATGCTAACAGGAAACTAACAACTTTTGGATCTGAAGACAATTTAGTGAAACTACCTGAATCTTGAAGTTACTATCAAGCTTTTTGACAATATTAGAAAGGAATTCCCTTAAGGGAAATACCTTCTAGTTCCTCCCCCGTGGACTCAGAATTGCTGGAACAGAGATGCTTGTCAAATGCAGGAACGATGCTAAAGTGTTGATAGAAATGCATAGTAGATGTTTTCTGGAACATAAGGTAAGCCTCTGGATAGATGACAGTAGTTTTTAGAACATGATTCCATGATTCCATCTCATGCCATCTAAGAAGGTATCTGTTTGCTTTAATGTTTTTTTTTCCTCCCCAGAGGTCTTTATATGCCTTTGCTGTTTAAAAATAGTTGGAAGGAAAGTGAAGTGATATCAATAATTGATATGAGAATAAAAAGAATTATAATGTGATATTTTTATCATTAATTTTCCAGATGTATGGCACAGGTTCTATGAAATCTAAAACCTCTAGTATTTTATCCTTGAAGCAATCCATGCTTATTGGGTAATTCAAAAATTATAAAACTAGATTGAAATTTATTTAATGAGCTATTGGTCGAGCTAGAATTTTATTCAAGATGTGTCTGACTTCAATTGCCATTATCTTCCCATTAAAAAAAAAAAAAAACAGTATCATCACCAGCAATCACCAACGTCAAGAATCAAGTAAAATGTCTGAAACAAAATAATATGATTCAATAGAGCAAAAATGTGGTCTAATAGAAATGACAGGAATATTCCTGAAATCAGAGGGCATTTAACAGTGAATTCTGTTCTAAAGAGACAAAGGTTATAGATTATTCTTAGTCAGGAAACATTTCTCCCCCCACCCCAGGAACCTCTTTGGAGAGATGCTATTAGCAATTTCGTATGACCCTTCAAAGAACACTCTTACAATTTTTTGAGATTTTTTTTTTAGTCTCTATAACAGTAATAAGTGCAATTAATATGCTAATTTTAGAAATCCAGAACATATGACATTTAACATAATATTTTCTCTAAAATAAATCAAAGCCACAAAATTGGATAGGAAATTCTAAAGAATCAATAGAATGGCCTAAAGTGTTCCATACAAATCTACTTCATCTTTATCCTTAATAGGTCTGCTCTATAGTCCAGTAAACTATTGCCTTAAATGAATTTTAATCTATACTGATAAATACACAAATATACAAATTAAAAATAAAAATGTAGCAAATCTGACCTAAACACATACTAACTTCAATGAGGCTGAAACAACTAGACAGACAGAGATGTTAATAAACAGTTACCAAAAGAAAAAATCTTGACTGCATAGCCTGAGGTTACATTTCAATGATGTATGTAAACTGGGTCATGAAGTTAAAAAATGATAAACTCAGCAGTTTTAGAAATACCTGAAGCTCATTTTTAGTTGCCAATTGAATGTTATCAGCTCTGGCTGGGTTCATTATCTATGTGAAATATAAGGGATCATTCTATGAACTCAAAAGCATCACATATAAATATCATTGATTTAAATATTACTACACAACTTATAAATATTCTTTATAGGTTTGAATTCTTCATTTTAAGGTGGATATCACCATACTTCTTTATGAAAGGATAGAATACTTGCTGTATAATAAAAATACAGCAATGAGCATGAGCTAGCAATTGCCACTAGAGTTACTCAATTAACATCAATGTTTCATAGATTTTTTTTTGATGCAAATTATCAACAAAACAAAACAAAATCACTTCAATATGGGAGCCTCATCATAGAAAAATCATTTACAAAGAAATATAATCAACAATGAAAGGAAATGGCATTTAAATGATGCTGCTTTGTGGAATATAGCAAATTTAAATTAGGGGGAATGTCTTCACTTTGGGAGCATGTTCTTTATCAAACTAACAATAAAAGCATGTATCAGGGCACAAAAGAAATCAATCCATAATACTATGGGTTCTTCTCTAGCTGGATTAATAATCAAAACAGCATCAGATGGGTGAGCAAAAGAAAAAGAATTTAATAACATACATATGGAAAATTTACATGGTGGTTATAAATTCTAAAGAATAATGGAAAACATCAGGGATATTTATTCTGTGTTTTGGAACCTAGGGGATCAAAGACAGAAATGGGGAGACTTCACACAACAAACAAAAAGGGATGACCCCACCCAAACTAAGAGTAACAATGTAATTCTTAGAAAGACACATCTTTTATATATATAGAACTAAATGAGGCCCCCAAATTATATTCTTCTAGATCCTAAAAGGGGGAGCAGTAATTACATCTTTGATTAAGAAAAAGGAGAGATTAGGGGGAGAAAGTTTTTCCTAGACTTTAGGATCCTCACTGCTTTCAACGCCAAACAATCTGCATTCTATAAGTAATGGTTATAGACTTCCAAAGGCTTACAGTAACTTCATTGACCTCCGGTTCCCAAACTAAGGTGATAAGTGGCCTACTGTAGGCCTGTTGAGAAAAGTTTATCTGTCCCACTTGGGGAAATTGACCCCACACATGGGGAAAAGGAAGATTGAAAAAAGTAAGTAAATATGAAAGTAGGACACCATAATTTTTGGAATATTTAAATAGAACTGTGTGCTGAAAAAAGGGAAAAACCAACTTTACCTTGGAATAATAATAATAATTTTGATGAAGAATGTGTTTATATTCTACAATATGTAAATGGAAGTGTCCAATTTTATTCCAATACTTCTGTTCTGATTAATAGAACTTTGTACTATAGTTTGAAGACATGGAGCATGATACTGCCATTATTCTTTTCCCTCAGAATTGTTGTGGCCATTTGGGCTCTTTTGTGGGTCTATATACATTTCAGTAATGCTTGCTTGATTTTTTTGAAGAATACCATTGAAACGTTAACAGGGGTTGCATTGAATCTGTTTACTGCTTTGGGTTAGATGGACATTTTAACATTGATATTTTTTCCAATATCTTTGCATTTCTTTATGTATTTCTTTTTCTATGCATTTCTTTTTCTCCTTGTTTTAATAATATATTGTAGATTTTATGTTTACAGTTCTTCCATGCCTTTTGTTAGGCTTATTCCTAGGATTTAACTATTTTTGATGTGATTGATTGTAAATGGGATTGTTTTCCTGATTTTTCTGCAACTCAACAGCAAGAAAACTAAAAACCTAATAAAAGATGGGCAGAAAAGCTAATTAGACACTTCCCCAAAGATGATATAGACATGGTCAATACGCACAAAGGAAAAAGCTCGTTCTCACTTATGATCAGATAAATACAAGGTAAAACCACAATCACAATGAGATACCATCTCACACCTGTGAGTATGGTCCATATCAACAACACCAGAGCCCTCCTACACTCTTAGTGGTATGTAGACTGTCCCAGCCCCAATGAAAAGTAGTATAGAAGTTTCCCAATATATAAAAAAGTCAGTCTACCATATGATTCAGCAATTGCCCTGCTCACTATCTACTCAAAGGATACAAAGAACTAATTTGAAGAGATACATGTACCTTTATGTTCATTGCAGCATTATTTACAATAACTAAGTGCCCAATGATATATGAGTGGATCAGAATGATGTGATACACACTCACGTGCACACATATTGGATGCTACTCAGCTATTTAAAAAAGATGAAATCTTGCCATTTGAGTCAATATGAATGGAATTGTAGAGAATTATGCTAAGTAAAATAAGGTAGAAGGGGAAAAACAGCTACTGAATGATTTCACTAAAGTTTAAAATTTGAGGTACAAAACAAAGCGACGGTCAAAACTAAACCAAAACAAATCACAGAAATCTGACTGTAGAATTGAAGATAAGAGAGGGAGATAGGGACTGAGTGAAGGGAAGAGGGGTACAATGGATCCTCTTGGATCCTCTTGGATCCAAATCCTCTGTGGAGGATTATGGGTGCCTTGGCAGTGGGTGTGGTGAGGTAACATACATCCAAATTGTATGAAACTCTACACCTAAATCATAGGCAATGTTGTAAACTGTTACCTCAAAAAATATAATTCCATACAAATTTTAAATATAAAAAATAAATTCACTAAAGTCTCTCTCTAGCTTTCCAATTCTCCCTCCCTCTTCTCTACTTTGCCTCTCTTCAAAAACATCAGCATTGCAACTAATTTCTAATTTGGAAAATAGGTTCTTTTGGATAACATGACATTTTGTCTACTGAAATTATATAAATTTACTTTCAGCATTGAATTTAGTCTTTCTGCCTAAGAAGATAATCCTTGTTGAAATGTGCTCTGAAATTATACATAACAATTGGCACCAAAGCTCATATCATGTATTTTTACTTGAATGTTACATTAAATATGTTATACACTGAGTAGGCTGATGAACTCACCTTTCTCTGTGAAATTAAGAATAAAGTCATATAGGGCCTCCCCGGTGGCGCAGCGGTTAAGCGCTGCGCTATGGAGCTGTCGGCAGCGGCAACGCGAGTTCGACGCCCGGCCAGGGAGAATCCCACATGGCGTGGCAGACCTCTCCTGCCTCGCCCGCTGCTCCCCTCAGCAGTGTATTTCTGATCTGCCTGTTCTCTGCTCCCCACTCTGTCTCTGGTGAACCCTCTCGCCGCCCAACACCTCTGGCCTGTACCCCAGCTTGTATGTATAAATAAAAAATAAATCTTAAAAAAAAAAAAAAGAATAAAGTCATATAATATTGAAGACCAACAAAATATTATTTTGAAGAATATAGAGATGAGATGATACTTGAAATAAGCAGTCTGTATTTTTAATCGAACAATGTATAATCAGTACCTATACTTCTAGGAATGCAAGTTCAGATACCCCGTTTTGTTAAACTTCACTGCAAGTAGCCTCAACATTTCAAGTGACCGCAATTAGTTGTTTTTTTTTTTAAGATTTATTTTATTTATTTTTGCATTCAAGAACGGGGGTCTAGGTCAGGGGTTAGAGGATTCACCAGAGACAGAGTGGGGAGCAGAACAGGCCACAGTGGCTGGTTAGCTTGATAGTGCTGAGATTTTAAACTCCTAGGCCACCAGGGAGACCAGCCCCATTAGTTTTATGATTTATAGTAATAACATATCATTCAGCAATCTAAAAATATTTGTAGAATGAAAGAGACATTTGCAAAGAAAATGTATCCACAATAACAAGATACCTTGCAATTACATAGCGTTACAGAAGATATTGAAAATAAAACAGGTAAGGCAAGTTTAAATTGCTAATAAATTTAAAAAGAAATGTAAGCCCTGGGCTTGGGACCCTATTCTGAGTCAGTTGGATACTCTATTTAAGTCATCATGGCTAGATATTTTTGAAACTGATGTAGTATAAATTTATATTTAACTTTATTTCAGTCCTCAAAATGTTCAAACCACAAAAATCACTATTTTGACTGGCATTAATTAGAATCTTGGTATGGCAGTTTCTGTAGAAAGTCCAAGAATTGACTATAGTAACAATGCAACCAAATTAATTGTCTACTGTGATGGACATCTAGGGCCAAATATTCAAAGGTCCTCTACTACTACTTCTCTTATGATGGCAGATTTGAGCTTTTACTTTCAAATGATGTGTGCATTGCCAACCCTGTTTCAACAGAAAATAAAGCAATGTCAGTGGAATCCTTTCAGAGGTGAGAGAGTTGAAGAAATTTATCTGACGATGGTTAAATTGTATGGCACTAACCACACAGATGAAGAGACTGTCTATAATGATTCTACTATGCAAATCTGACTTCTAGAAGAATTATATATATATTTCATTATATGATAACACAGAGATAGAAAAACCTATTTGAAGATACTTGAATTATCTGAAGATTAAATTTAATCACACTGTGTATTTTTGGTAAGATGCCATAAAAATAATGCACACAAATGTCCTATTTTATGCTCTTTCATAATTTCCCATATGAGACAAAGCTTAAATATCATCCATAACTACATAAAATCTATTTTGAATTAAGATATATATTTGTATAGATCTCTCTATATACACACACACATATAAAAAGGCAGATATTAAATCTTTAGGGAATTTATACAAATAATGTTATCAGCCATGTTCTTTTGGGACAAATAGTAGATATACAAAATAGGAGGCAATAGGACTAATCACTACATTTTCAGATGTGATATTTAAAATGGCTAAGAACTATCATAAAATACATATGATAAAATATTTATAGTCTAAAAATAAAAATAGAATTAAGATGCTTATTCAGATATTGCATGGAGCATGCTTATACTAAAAATGTTAAGTAGAGCAGAATAGAGTTGCGTAACATGAAGCATGACATTAGACCCATGGAAATACATGTGACATAGTTATATTAAAAACATACATTTAAGGGCCTCCCCGGTGGCGCAGCGGTTGAGCGCTGCGCTGTGGAGCTGTCGGCAGCGGCTACGCAAGTTCGACGCCCGGCCGGGGAGAATCCCACATGGTGGGGCAGACCTCTCCTGCCTCGCCCGCTGCTCCCCTCAGCAGTGTATTTCCGTCGATCTGCCTGTTCTGCTCCCCACTCTGTCTCTGGTGAGCCCTCTTGCCGCCCCAGGCTTCTGGCCTGTACCCCAGCTTGTATGCATAAAAAAAAAAAACATACATTTAAGCAGGCACCCTATACTTTTATTTAGTAAATCCAGCAACCCTAGTCATCATTAGTCTGCATTTGAACTGGTATTTTCCAGAGTTTCTCTCACTGTATATAAAAATTGCAAAACAGGACCTTGCACATAATTTATGTGATGAAAACAAAGTGGCCACTATATGTGTAAGGTCTCTGAGGTCAGATTTGGTAATGGACAGATTGTTCCTTGTTGGACTTCAGCTAAATCTCACTCTTTGGTTCATCCTTGAACTGTGAATCCTGACTGCTTATCTTGTGTGAGCAGCAGTTTGCCCAGAGACTTGGTTGTGGCAAGAGCATTCACAGACCTCTCTAGGAGCTGGCAGCGACGTACTTGTATTCTTAGCTACCCATGAAAAAACTAATTTACCCATCTGTGCTATGCTTCATGAGGCCTTGTTAGTCTATCTTTGTGTCTGTTCATCCAACTAATCTTTACTTCTCCACTCTTCAGTTATAGAAGATATCATTCTTATGCTCTCTATTACTTTCATAATACTTAGCATGTTTTTTTAATCTCTTACTAAGTTGAGAAAATGATGGACAAAGTAAACACCGATAATCTTATCTGGCTAATTTCTTTCCGTATAAGCTGACAAATGCTACAATTACTTAGGCCATATTTTATAATTTGGTAAACCTGACTAGTCCTTGAATTTAGTAATAGTCTGGGTGCATCAGCATTTCCCTATAATAAAAATTTGCTTGATTTTTTCCAAATGTTCATCTCTTTCCAAGTTATCTAGCAAGTCTGTCAAACCCATCATCTGTGGACATGCAGAATTTCTTATTCAGTACCATGTTATTCCTGACAACATTGCTACTAAATAGAGAATTTAGCTTATAATAAAGGAAAGATAAAAATGGGATTATTCTCATGAATTTTCCTCTTCTTTAACTTCTGATCTTAACCACCTGCTTTTAACTCCCACCATTCTGAAGAAACAGTGGAGGACACTTACTTAACAGTGCCTTTTGGGCTTGGGGTAATGTCCTCCAAGGTGCAGTATATGCTTTGAATCAATGACCAGAAAAGAATGTTATTTCTTCATGGCATATATTCATGCATAGGAGAATCAAGGTGTGTGAGTAAGGGGTGGGGGGGTAAGGGAATGAAGGGTGGAGGTGGGGGGAGGGTAGATGGAGTAGAGTGAGGAAGATAGGAGTGAATCCTCTTACAATTGCCCTAGCAATCAATCCATAAACAAAGGTTTGCTTTCCAATTTGCAATGTTGATTGCTGCTTTGGAGATATTGTTTCCCAGTGAGGGAAGAATTTATCCAAAGGACACAAACATTTGAATAAAATAATATAATTTTCCTTAAACTAATAGATGAAATTGCCATTTGGGCTATATTGAAATTCTCATGCCAGTTAAACAACAAAAAAGAAAGTTAGCATACGGGTTGGAATGGCTTTTTGTGACATTTTGGAGGAAGTAGGTTTGCAATGAAAGAATTTCAGAAAATCTGGAAGTCAGGTTATCCTCTAGTGCCTCTCTTAGAAATCTTATGTCCTAAAGTAAAAGGGAAAGGAAAAATTTTACAACGCACTATAAGCATGGCTACTCATTCCTCAAGCCCTGTAGGAATGAGAATTTTGGTCTTTCCTGTAAACAAGGAAACATGATTAGATGTGGTGGTTTCTGAGATCAGAGGGAAGATGGAATTGGAAATAATAAAGTTGTAACTACCAGTTAGGACCCATGACATGTTGTATAAATGGGAGTTTCGTATATTAGGGATATTTTTTTCCTTGCTTTCAGATGAGTTTTTTCATATATACTAAGAAATTATTTTTCTCCCCCACCTGTTCTAGTTCTAATATAAGGTAAACATTGTCAACATTTTTCTCAGTATTTAATTCATGGGGTATCTGAAGAGTAGTCTTGTAACTAGAAAAAAAGCAAAATTTACCGAAGATAGATAAAGATTGTTTTATGTATCTTCTTTTAGAATGAGAGTTAATGAATTTTTGGTTATATGAGGCATGTTTGCCTCGTGTTGTGAAGCAGAAAATTACTGTTTTCTATATTTGGAAGTGGATATAGTTACAATAGGTATAATGGATGGCAAAGAGTGTGACTGTGTCATCTCAGTTAAGCTGAGTGTTGCATTATTCAAAATATATTCCTTGTATGGTTGAGAAATAGAGAGATCAACAAAAAGCTGATATTTCCACTAAAGCAGCAGCTGTATTTAGTTTCTCATATTTTCCTATCTTTTTTGCCCCAGTACTTCTGAAGAGTTCACTAGGAAAGCTTTCTCTGTAATGTCTTCTACTCCTTTAGACCTTCTTTTCTCCAACTTCTCTCCAAATTGTATAGCTTCTTTAACAATACGTTAACCACCAAGTGGTTAACTCTCAGTAATCTGAACTTAATCTTCAAACCTTACAGAAACTCCTTCCCTTTGAGTGTGGATAGAACCTTAAATTGCTTCTAATCCCTAGACTGCAGTAAATTTGATGTGAATCGTTCCTTCTCAGAGCAAACTGTAGAGATCCTCTCCCACTGGTCTTGAAGTAGCAAGATGTTATGACAGAACTGCCTAAGGATGAAACAACTTAGAGCCACACTGAAAAAGTCTCTAGGAGATGAGGATCTCAATTTACAGCAATGGATCACATTCTGCCAGCAACCATATGAGCCTGAAGACAACACAAGCTCCAGAAAGGAATGCAGACTGACTTTCCCCTTGACAACAGCAGAGAAAGAAGCTGGGCAGAGAAAGAAGCTATGTAGATAAACTCTGACTCACAGAACCTGTGCGATAATGACTCTGTGTTGTTATAGACTGATTAATTCTGTAATAACTTGTTACACAGCAATAGAACACTTACATACCCCATAGTATTTTATAATGGTTTTGCTTTCCTGATTCATTCCCTCTTCATAGTACACATTACTGATAATTTTTTTTGGTTTTTCCTAGGTTTATGTATAACTATCATTGACATATGTAACATTGCATGAGCTTAAGATGTACTTGATACATGTATATGGTGTATAATGATATAATTCCATGATATATAATTTTTTTTAAAGATTTATTTATTTATGCATACAAGCTGGGGTACAGGCCAGAGGCCTAGGATGACGAGAGGGTTCACCAGAGACAGAGTGGGGAGCAGAACAGGCAGATAAGAAATACACTGGTGAGGGGAGCAGCGGGCGAGGCAGGAGAGGTCTGCCGCACCATGTGGGATTCTCCCTGGCTGGGCATCGAACTCTCATCGTGTGCTGCCGACAGCTCCACAGCGCAGCGCTCAACCGCTGCGCCACCAGGGAGGCCCCATGATATATGATTTTTAAGCAATATGAATGAGTAATGTTCATCACCTCTCATTGTTATATTATTTTTTCCTTGTGATGAGAACTTTTGAGATGTTCTCATTGTAGGGCCTCCTTGATGGCACGGGCATTAAGTCTCAGTGCTGTCAAGCTATCGCCAATGCCTGAGGCAAGTTTGAACCTGGGCCAGAGAGCTAACCCATGCAGCTCAGCAGATCTCTCCTGTCTCGCCTGCTGCTCCCCTCAGCAGTGTATTTCAGTAGATGAGCCTGACCTGCTCTGCTCCCCACTCTGTCTCTGGTGAATCCCCTCACTCCCTCCATACCTCTGCCTACACCCCAGTTCTTGTATGCATAAATGAATAAACCTTAAAGAAAGATTTATTTGTCATAACCTTCAAATGTACAATACAGTATTATTAACTATAATCATCCTGTTGTACATTATAACCTCAGAACATGTTTATTTTATGAATAAACTTATATTCCTTCATCTTGAATACCTTCAACTAATTACTCCATCGCTCAGCCCTCTCTCCCCTGACATCCACAAATCTGATCTTTGTTTAGAGGACATTATCTTTTTGTTTGTTTGTTCCACACGGAAGTATGATCATACAGTTTTTGTCTTTCTCTGTCCAAACTACTTATCTCGTTAGTGGGCTTTTTTTTTTTTTTCCACTACACTGCAAACCTGGTGAAGGAATTTCTTCCTTGTGTCTTCAGTGTCAGTATATACAAGGAACTTAAGGAATATTGGCTGAGTGACAGTGACTCACCAAAGCAATGAGCTAATGACCCAATTATGATTTCTTATCAGATTTTTTTTGAGAAATCAGAAAACCCTGGTAGCTAAAATTGTCTTCCTTCTATGTCTGCGTAGCCCAGAACTGAAATCTCAAATCACTAGCATAAAGTTGCTTCAGTTTGAGTTTAAATAAATAAGTTTAGGACTGCTACTGCAAGAGCTATGGTGAAATGCAGTGTTTGGCATCATAATTAGCTGAAATACTCATTAAAAAATGTAGATAAATGGATCCCAACTCAGATATAATACTTTAGAATTTCTCAGAGTAGGACCTGAGAATATGCATGTCACACAGATGTCTCAAATGATGCTTACTCACACAGATGTTTGACAACTGTTTCTGGAGAAACATGACTCTTTTTACATTTTTTTAAAACTTATTTTCACATAAAATAGGTGCTACACTGTGCAAATTGGAAACTAAAAATCTTCTATACCTACAGCTATTTTGTAACAAGGAGTCGTATACTGATGTATAAAATCAGAGAAAATTGAATTAGAGAAATGAAAGAATCAGAGTTAAGTGATATTTGCCAACAACTGAAAAGGATCATCTAACTGTCAAGTAGAGCAGCAATTCCAGAATTTTATTTTATGCATTAGGTGTTAAAAATAATACTCTTGATTCATTTGCTATTTGAAATGTTAAAATGCAGAAAACAATTTTTTTAACTTAACTGTGAACATAGTGTCAGATTGTTAGTGTTTTTCCATTATTTTAAAAAGAAACTCAATCCTATTTCTGTAAATTAGATCTCAGGTTTATAAAAAGAATTTTTAGTGTTCATTTATTGGTCTATTGAAAGGATAATATCCTATTAGGTTTTCACTAGTATAATGAATGCATCTAATAGATAGTTAATATCAATTCATCAGAACATGCAAGTCATTAAAAAAGTACTAAAATTAATTAACATGCATTATTACACCAAAATATTTAGATATTTTATAGAAAAATATCCTGAAGAATTTTTAGTAGGAAATATATATACTATAAATTATAAATATACACATTATTCTTACTAATAAAGGACAGTTACAATTTTCTAGAACAATGGAAAAGGTACAGATTAATACAAAAGTGCAAATGATTTCCAATAGTTTGTATGACTATAGCAATTTATTTTTGATAAGATGGTGTTAAATTTATTTAAAGATTAAAATGCCAAACACTTAATTTGTCTTTATTTTTATTCTCATTTTACTCCCCCACTGTTCCTGTGTCCGCTTTTTCCCTTTCCCTTCTCACCCACCTTAGAGCCATAGGAAGCATGTTTATTGATGCCCACTGGCTTCTGAAAGTTTCATATTTTGTCAAATTATCTGCTATGTAAATGACCAGTATTTGTCATTCACCATTGAATATTGTATTGACTTCATTTATAGCATATGGGATTTATTATACTCAGGAAGTTTCTTTCTATTCCCATCTTGTTTAGAGTTTTGTATCATAAATGGGTGCTGAATTTATCAAATGCTTTCTCTGCATCTATTGTTATTACCTTGGGATTTTTACCTTAACTTTTTTGAAATGATGTATTGCATTGATTGATTTTTGTATATTGACCATTATTGCATCTCAGTGGTAAGTCAATTTGATATGGTGTATAGACCTGACATTCTGTCAAAATCAATCTGGTAGTATTTTGTTGAAAATTCTATGTCATTGTTCGCGAGTGAATTGGTCTGTAATTTTCTTTCCTTGTCTTTGTTTTCTTATTAGGATAATATTAATTTCTTAATAGGATAATATTATTTTTATTTTGAAAAACAATTTTTAAATGATGGGCATTTTTTTTATACTGTGGTAAAATTCATTTGAAAATCCATCTGGACATGAGTTTTTGTTTTTCAGAATATGTTTTATAGATAGATAATTTATATATATGTATTTTACATCATTGTTCAATTTTATACAGTATTTGTTTTCTCCTCTCAGATGTAGTCCCCAAAGAATATGTTTTATTACTGGTTTAATTTCCCTTCTGGTTGTCAGATTGTTGAATTCATTTGTTTCTTCCTGAGTTAGTCTTCATTGACTGTATTAATCTAGAGATTTATCTATTTCTTCAAGGTTAGTAAATTCATCGGCACATAGTTGTTCATAGTAATATTTTATGATATTTTGTATTTCTGTGGTAATTGTGGTTGTTTCTCCTCTTTCATTGTGATTCTGCTTATTAATGTTTTCTCTCTCATCTTTTTGGTTGGATTTTTTTTTTAATTTTTCTCTCCAAAGAACCAGCACTCACCCAATTTTTTTGTGTAGTATTTTTTATCTCTATTTCACTTGTTTCCACTCCTATTTTTATTTTGTCCTTCCTTTTATTAATTTTGGGTCTTATTTTTTTCCTTTTCAAGTTGCTTTAGATGTGGTTAGATTGTTAATTTGGATTTTTTTTTTTTTTTTGCTTATAAATGTAGGCCTGTGTTCTAATTATCTCCTCCCTTAAGATTGTTTTTGCTGTGTTACAGAGTCTTGTAGTCTGCATCATCATTTTCACTTGACTTAAGGTATTTTTTAAATTTCTGCTTTGATTTCATCTTTTGTCCAATTCCTATTAAGTGGCATGTTGTTTAATTTCCGTGTAGTCATAGTTTTTTTCTTTTTTTTCTACAGTTTATTTCTAATATTACAATATTATGGTCAGAGAAAGTACTAGGTATAATTTTAATCTTTGTAGTTTTATTGCCAATGGACTTACACCAAGCTGTATTCTATTCTTGAAAATATCCCATATGCACTTGAAAAACAAAATGTGCATGCAGTGGTTTGAGGGTGGAGTATTTTGCAGATGTCTGTTAGATCTGTTCAGTCTAGATCTTCATTTAAATCTATTGTTTCTTTATTTATGCTTTGTTTTGTTGTTCTGTCCATTTTGTAATTGGGGGTGTAACAGGTGGCTGAGGCCAAAGTCCGTTATAGGTGTTGCCCCCTGGTGGGGGCTGCTGGTGAAGATAAATAGCCCCAGGCTAAATGCTAAAAAGCACCCCAGTTTGGGGTGGAGACTCTGATAAGAAATATAACATAACTGACTGCATAAGGTGCCAAGGGATATTTCAGCTGCTGGGATACAGAGTTCAGGATTGAGTGGTTTTGGATCTTCAGTTACTTAGGGGCAGTGACTTTGGTGCCCAACGCACCAATCTTAAATATGAAAGATTGAAGGCTGAAACTGTTTCTGGTTTTGTTGCTGTTACAGCAGAGGAGAGAAGGCAAAGACCCAGAGCAGGGGCCTTGTTAAAATGGGTGAGTGCATCCATTCCTTGGGCTTTTTGGCCACTGCACCTGCTGTTTTGAGTGTCACTGGCCTGGTGCTCTGCTGGGGCATCGCAGCAGCTCCTGGAGCATCTCCTGTCTTGTCTTCTATTGTCCTTGTGAGTTGGAACCAGGCCTACAGTCTGGCTGCTGCATGTCTGTAGAGGCGGAAGACGCCATCTTAGACATGTGGCCTGTTAGTCAGAAGAGGCTCTCAGTGTCCTTAGTAGCGATAAGAAGAGGCCTTAGCTGCTTTTTGTTTGGGGCTTAAAAGACAGGACATTGCTTTGGATGAGGTAATGGCCATTTCTGGCCTCAGTGACCTTTCTTTCCCCCGGTTTGTTAAATAAATCCCAATTTTGTTGTTCCCTGAGGCAGAGTAGTCTTGCAATTGTGCGCACAGGTGAAGAATTAGGACAGTGATGAGTAAGCTATTTGGGTAGTGTCCTTGGCCTGTCTTAGTGCCCCTTGCTGCCCTGTATCAGGGGTGTTCAAGTCCCCTGGTATTATCATTATGCCATTTTGTTATATTTTTGTTTGGGTTTGTCATGTCTTTTCTCAAGGACTTCCTTGGTTTTTTGTTTCATTTGTTTAAGATCCAGTTGTGTTGTCTTATTTGTGATTTCTATGACTTTTTGTTTGAGGGCTCTACACAGGTTAGTATCTGATAGGTCATTTGCATGACCTGGTGGAAAGTCTGGTCTCTGACTGGTTCTGAGGGACACGTTGTTCCTTTCTTCCTTCTTCTCTTCCAAGGAAAGAGACTTAGGTTTCAGGTCCCTCAATATTTGTTATTCTGTTGCTTCAGAATAAGCTCTTTTAGATCTCTTTCATGTGCAGTTGGTGTTGATACATTATGTTAGTTTTTACTTTTCATGACAAGCCTTACTTCTGTCTTAAATGGAATATTGCTGTGTAAAGGGTTCTGGGAAGAACTGTTTCCAAAAAAACTTGTTTTCCTTTTATAGCAAATTGATGCACATATCATGCACATATTCACATGCATACACACACACACACGAAGAGGTATTTTCTCAAAGCAAGAAAAAGAGTTTCCCAGCCATTTATTTTTTATAGGTCAATATTTGTAGTGAAAACAACTGTGCCTCATTTTTATAAACATTCATCAAATTAAATTCTTAAATCAATATTATAGTTTTTAATAATAAAACAGGAGTTATCATAATTGAAGATCAATATTTCACACATTTATAAATCTTGAATTTTGTCAAAGCAATTCATTAAAAGCAGGGAACTGCTTTCCTTTGACAGCATCATTTAAATGTGTACTTCATTTACATTTCTAATGTTATTCTTACAAGATGAATTTAATTTTCAAAGCAGTAGTAAGGTAATTATATTGCTTATGCTGAACTTTTAGAAAATAAATATCTTTAAAATATAGACATGTAAATAATTTCTAAGTAAAAGGAAATTAGTCTTTCACCAATATTTTCTATGACATGTTAAATAGCTTAACATTGATTTAATTTTTAGTAAAATATCAGTTTTCAATATAATACAGTTACTATTCTGTTATTAGATTTTCATTTGTCATCTTAACTTTTAGATTGTCTGTTTTTAATATATCCCATTGACTATAGAAAGTACATTATGCAACCAAATTTCTGGGACCAAAACAAGGCTTGTTATTCTTCTTAAACTCCATCAATGTTGCCTCCATTGACAAAATCCATAACCCATCATACAATTCTCCTGTTGAATTCCACGGCTGTTTTCTGAGACATCAGGTATTCCTCTGTGCAGGTTCAGAAGAAACACTATGAGCTGACAGACTCTTAATCATGTTTAAGTCCTTTATCAGCCATACAGTGGGTACCAGTGACAAAATGACACAGTATGACGAAAAATCAGTACCCAAAATAGTCATGAATACATTTGATATATGAATTTAATATCAACCAAACTTACCTTAATGGTTCATTGTACATCAAAATGTTATTTAGTCAAAACAAGTAGCAATATAGTGAAAAACTTTTCATATAATATTTATTTTTTTTAAATTGTAGTAAAATAAACATAGCATAAATTTACTATTTTACAGAAACAAAATGAAAGGTCAGACAAAAGAAAACCCTAGAAATCTGATTGAAATTGAGTCTAGCAGAAGAGGAGGAAGAAGCTGGAGAAAAAAGGGGGAAGAAGACCAAGAAGACCCTATGAACCATGGTGGAGGAACACAGATGTGTGGTGGGGAGTATGGGGTAGCGACATACACCTAAGGAGGTGCAACCTATTCTTCTAAAGCATATACAGTGTTGTCACCTATGTTGCCTCAATTAAAAAAATGAAATATATATATATGTATATATATAATAAAATTACCATTTTAACAGCACAAAGTCATGTTGGTAGTGTTAAGGACAGTCACAATTTCTTGACATTGAGCTGTAAGAATTCTTTACATAATCTGCATACTAGTTTTCTGTGTATGTCGGATAGGTTTTTAGATATTCCAGAGATGGTAGCGTTCTGTGTCTGATGGATCTAATTGATTAATAGTGATGTCCAAGTCCTTTATTTTTTCATCAATCTTCTGAGTAGTTGTTCTATGCATTTTTGAAGTAGGATCTTAAAAAGTTTTTGAAAGTATTTTATCAAATGTGTGTGAGGGCTTTGCCTGCTCTGTATCATCAGCAGCTACACTTTGCATTTTCCATCTTTTTCAAATTTGGCTTCAGGCTTCTGAGTGGAGTGGCATGGCATTTCACATTGTTTTTTTAGAGCGATCATGTGCCATATAACTGTTGAAGCTGAATACATTTTAATGTTTCTTGGCCATTCACATATTCTCTTATCCATGACTTATGCAAATATTTTGTCCATTTAAATTTTTGAGGGTTTTTTTTAAAGATTTATTTTATTTTTGCATACAAGCTGGGGTGCAGGCCAGAGGCGAGGAGCATCAAGAGGGTTCACCAGAGACAGTGTGGGGAGCAGAACAGGCAGATCGGCGGAAACACACTGCTGAGGGGAGCAGCGGGCGAGGCAGGAGAGGTCTGCTGCGCCCTGTGGGAATCTCCCCGAATGGGCACCTAACTCGAGCCAGACACTGAACTCGAGCCGCAGCTGCCAACAGCTCCACAATGCTGCGCTTAACCCGCTGCACCACCCGGGAGGCCCTACATTTTTAGTTTTTCCTATGTTTATTTTTGATTTATCCAGCACCTTCTATATTCTAGACATATTTTTCTCATATAGATTTTTCCATCTGACTTGCCCTATAGCTGTTTTAGCATGTATTTTGACCAACAAACATTCTTAACTTTATTATTGTTAACTAGTTTCCTCTATATATGAAGCTGGATCCCACTCAGTGACCAGGGAGGACTTACTTGGGATCTAAAGGGTAAAACCAGGGAGGAAGACATTTGCTCAATGCAGGGAGAAACCCAGGTTCTCACTCTGTCTTCCTGGTACTCACTTTAGAGCCCAGGAATATCTCATGTAATTTGAAAACATTACTTTTAAGGCATGCTGTCAGGAATGAAATCATAGGCTAGCCTAAGTATGCTCTGCATTCTGTTCTATTTTCTTTCTTGTTTTTAGTGCCATTCTTTATTTTTTTCCGAAAACTTATTTACTTAGGCATACAAGAACTGGGGGGTAGGCTAGAGGTGTGAGATGGTGAGAGGATTCACCAGAGACAGAGTGGGGAGCAGAACAGGTGATCTACTGAAATACACTGTGGAGGGGAACAGAGGGCAAGGCAGGAGAGGTCTGCTACATCATGTGGGAAGTTCCCTGACCTGGGGATCGAACTCGTGCTGCAGTGGCTATAGAAAGCTTCATAGTGCTGAGACTTAATCCATTGCACCACCAGGGAGGCCCTAGTGCCATTCTTTAGATTAAACACTAGAGTAGTCTTCAAAAACGGAAATGTGATTGCTCTTTGCTAATATAAAGTGATATTTCCATCTTCTTTCAACTTCCAAGTTCCTGATTACAGATCTAACGCTACTATTATTCTTAGTGTAGATTTACTATTTTTCAGCCTTTATTTTTTTCTCCTAAGGTCCTTGAAGTCTTTTCTCAAACTTGGAATTATCAAATATTGCGAAGATGCATTAATGTAGGTATTCTCTTTTTTTTTTTTAAAGTTTGTTAATTCATTTTGGCATTTACATTGATAATCTTGATACTTTATTTTCAGTAACAACTGGATTACTGTACAGTTCTCCTTTTTCATCCAATATTATCCCTCTTCATTTTTGCCCTCCACAACAATTTTCTGTCCACATTTTAAATTAATTCACCTTTTTATTCTATGCCCCAAACTCTATTTTGATATCCTTCTTCCATCTGCTTGATTGTTGTATTTTTTTTATTATTTTCAAGTGTTCTTTCTATAACTCAATGTTTCTGATTGTTTGTTTCCTTAGTATACTTCTCTTCTTTATTGAATATTAAAACATTATTCAATATTATTGAATTAGAGTACACTAATGTTGGGAGGATTATTAAATTTTCCCCTAATTTATCTCTTAACTATTTTTTAAAAATATTTATTTATATTTTACACTAAATTATATTTTCTTCCCCCCAAATAGAATGATCTTTGATACTCCATAAAGCCTTAAAATTAGGGAGTTGTTTAAATTTTCTTAAGTAGATGATTGGGTTTTCTTTGGCTTATATATATGCTTATCTATTTTCCCATTCATTGTGACTCAACTATCAAAAAGAATTCACAATATTTGGAAAATCTGCTGGACATCAAAAATGTCAACACATTCCACTGCAGAGTTGGTAAATGAGTGGGAGACTTACAGATACGTTTTACCTAAGGCTACCCTGATCTTTATCTCAACCTAGTGAGAACAATGCTTATGTTTTCTCTAGCTTCCAGTTCAAGTTGTACATACGTGTTTGGGTTTAGAGTTGGCACAGTGTTGCATAAATAGGCATTTAGAAACCCTTCTATTTCTAGCCTCTCTAACTACAACCTTACTACTCACTTGTCTCTGAATTCACTTACTCAGCCTCAGTTGTCAGCATTCTTTGACTCTCAAATTATCTTCCAGAAATTTGATAGTAGCTCTTGCCTACTTTCCTATTCTTCCTAGAGATAGTAATCTTGTTGATTATTTTTCTTTCACTTAAGTAAGATCTAAGAGAAAATAAAAATGTTATGAGGGCCTCCCTGGTGGCTCAGTTGTTTTTTTTTTTTTTAAGATTTATTCATTTATACATACAAGCTGGGGTACAGACCAGAGGTGTGGGGTGGCGAGAGGGTTCACCAGAGATGGAGCGGGGAGCAGAACAGGCGGATCAGAAATACACTGCTGAGGGGAGCAGCGGGCGAGGCAGGAGAGGTCTGCCGCACCATGTGGGATTCTCCCCAGCCGGGTGTTGAACTCGCATCGCCGCTGCCGACAGCTCCACAGCGCACTGCTCAACCGCTGCACCACCGGGGAGGCCCTTGGTGGCTCAGTTGTTAAGCGCTGCACTGTGGAGCTGTTGGCAGTGACGCGAGCTCCACACCTGGCAGGGGAGATTCCCACATGGTGTGGCAGACCTCTCCTGCCTCGCCCACTGCTCCCCTCAGTAGTTATTTCCACTGATCTGCCTGTTCTGCTCCCCACTCTGTCTCAGGTGAACCCTCTCGCTGCCCCACGCCTCTGGCCTGTACCCCAGCTTGTATGCATAAATAAATAAATCTTTTAAAACTGTTATGAATGTAGTCTATATAGAAGTTGAAGTCATTGTAATAGCTCAGTTTTCAGTGAGTTACTACCGACTCTGTTACTGCTTAAGGGTTTAATTGTTTAGTACAACTGCCATATTGGCATTGCCATCAATTAAACATGGCATTACATTCCTTTGCTTCACTCATCAGTGATTTTGAGCCACTGCCTAATTAGACACAAGGAATCTAATAGTAAGGTTGTTTTTTGCTCCTTCAATTGGCATTTATGACAGAACTGTCCTGTTCTGGCAGTGTTACATCTGATGACTTGGAAAAATAATAGACAATATTTTTTCATCAAGACATTAGCTAAAGCACTTTACAAACAGCACTTTATTTAATCCTCATATCACCATTGTGAAGTAGATCATATTATTACTTGTCTTTTCAACAAGCAGACTCCAAACCTCATTCAAGTTGATTTGTCCATAAATGGCAGAGCAGGAAGAAGACCCTTGCTTTTCATTTGCTCATGACTGTGGTTAGTCAGATTCAAATATTTAGCCTTTACTCTCACATACTAGTGCCTAACCTAGAAAAAGAAAGAGGAAAATAGTCATTTTCTATATATATTCTCCTGCCTTCCCTAATTTTTGTCCTCTCACTGATGAATTATTAGAAGAGAGACTCATGTTTGGGTCACCAAATCAAACAGCATAAATGTTCTGGATTTAGTTAAGTTGCTCAGTTAAAAGAAGCTGAGTCAGAGAAAATGTTATCATGTATCACTTAATTGAAGATAAATTTCTACATAAATTTGAGTTCAGGAATTAGCAAGTTCTTCAAAAGAGAAACACAGCTGTTCATATGGTAGACAATAGATGTCAGTCTTTCAGGAAGAGTAAAACACTCATCAATAGGATATAATAGACAGATTGAGCAGAGCACCTCCCCCCATCCAAACATCATTAAATGTGTTTCTCACTAACCATTTTAGTTCATAATAGTAGGATGGAGGTGCATTATCAGATCACTTAATGTGGTGCATTTGAAGAATATAAGACTAGAAAAGATTGACTTGCATTCAAAGCAGAGATTAGTCTAAGAAGCTACAGCCCAGAACATTCAAAGGATACCTTTGTGAAACATAAATAGGGAGAGAAAATTTTTGTGCTAAGGTAGCCAATGTGTATGCCAGTTCTTACATCATAAATAGGATTTATTAATCACCATGTTAACATGCAAACATAGACACATTTGTCAACTCCCAACTGACTATCAACACAACCACTTAAGAAAGTCACATAGTACCCATGTTAAGTACTTTATATTTATACTAAAAAATGCTTCATTCTTAAATATGAATGGACAAGCAAGGATTACCAGACATGTCAGGGTAATAGAAGCACAAACTTAAAAAAAAGCAAAATGATCCATTGAAACATACAGAATAACTTTCAGGATGCAAAGCCCAATAAGGAAATAGAGTTTAAAGAGATTCTAACTAGTAGCTTAAGAGAGAATTGAGGGGCCTCCCCAGTGGCGCAGCGGTTAAGCGCTGCGCTGTGAGCTGTTGGCAGCGGCGATGTGAGTTCGATGCCCGGCCAGGGAGAATCCCACATGGCGCGGCAGACCTCTCCTGCCTTGCCCGCTGCTCCCCTCAGCAGTGTATTTCTGATCTGCCTGTTCTGCTACCTGCTCTGTCTCTGGTGAACCCTCTCGCCGCCCCACGCCTCTGGCCTGTACCCCAACTTGTATGTATAAATAAAAAATAAATCTTTAAAAAAAAAAGAGAGAGAGAATTGAAAAGATAACAAAATGGGCAAATCTAATGGAAAAAAGGGACGACCCAGTTGGTGGGTCCTCACTCATGTGCTCCTACTTACAGGACATGGCTTCAAAACAGATAGACAGGGAAAGATAACATTAACAGTGGTTATTAACAGGGAATGAGAAAAGAGATGAGAGAGAGAGAGAAAGAAATTTATAGGCTGACATGTGGTCAGCGCAGTCTGTCCTAACCTACATAATATCCATGGTTCAGAGTCCAAAGTCTAAATATTAACTCATTATGGTAATATGGTGGTTGGCCCCCTCAACCGTTGTTCCCCTCAGAGGACATAGTAGCCACTTATGTAAAGATGGAAGGTCACGGTGTTGAGGAAGTGGCCGACTGTTTGTGGAAAGGACTGACGTGATGGCCTGAGGGCAAATGACAGCCATGGGTAGTATGAGCAGTGGCTTGGGCAAAACTAGGAGCTAGGGCTGCACACATGTGGGCATGGGAACTTGATGGCTCACTGAAGAGAAGATCAGACAACCACAATCTTATGTTCTTGAAACAGTATTTATTATAGCCAAGTTACAGAACCAAGCTAAATTTCCAAAGACAGAGGAGTGGATTAGGAAGATGTTATATAATACAAATATCGAGATATCTATATATAAATATATAGCTATATATAGAGATATCTATATCTGTATCTATATCTGTATCTCTATCTATCTATCTATCTATCTATCTATCTATCTATCTATCTATCTATCTATCTAAATGTGCGTGCATGTGGGCTTCCCTGGTGGTGCAGTGGTTAAGTGCTGCACTGTGGAGCTGTTGGCAGCTGTGGCGTGAGTTCAACGCCCGGCCAGGGAGATTCCCACATGGCGTGGCAGACCTCTCCTGCCTCGCCCGCTGCTCCCCTCAGCAGTGTATTTCTGTCCATCTGCCTGTTCTGCTCCCCACTCTGTCTCTGGTGAACCCTCTTGCCGCCCCACACCTCTGGCTGTACCCCAGCTTGTATGCAAAAATAAATAAATCTAAAAAAAATGTGCGTGCATGTATGCATGTATGTGTATACACACACACAGTGAAATACTGCTCATCTATGAAAAGGGGTTAACTGTTGCCATTTGCAGCAGCATGGATCAAACAGGAAGGGATTACATTAAGCAAAATAAGTCAGAAGGAGGACAAGTACAAGATGGTGTCACTTATTTGTCCAATATAAAGAAACAAAACAAAGGATCAGATTAAACCATGCCAATAGCAAACCTTAAAAATCTGACTGTAAAGGGCCTCCCCGGTGGCGCAGCGGTTAAGCGCTGCGCTATGGAGCTGTCGGCAGCGGCGACGCGAGTTCGACGCCCAGCCAGGGAGAATCCCACATGGCGTGGCAGACCTCTCCTGCCTCGCCCGCTGCTCCCCTCAGCAGTGTATTTCTGATCTGCCTGTTCTCTGCTCCCCACTCTGTCTCTGGTGAACCCTCTCGCCG